>JAODUH010003058.1:0-11610 GCA_027564835.1 Typhlichthys subterraneus | reverse complement strand
GTGTGTTGGAGCAGGGAGACATCTAAAACATGCAGGGCTGCGGCTCTCTAGGACCAGGGTTGCCTACCCCTGAGCTAGGCCAATTAGTGGAGTGAAGAAATGTCCAGTGATGAGAGAAGTCATGCCCCCTGCCTCTGAGGGTGCCATTAATCAGCACTAAAAGGATCATATAACAGATGTGTACTGTTTTACTACTCCAACCGCATGACCTCAATAGAGCAGCTCTTTCTTTCTAGGCCTTTCTAAAAGCACAAGCACAGTGATCGAAGGCTTGCCCAGTCGTGTGTGTGTGTGCCTTTCCACTGAGATAGGGTCTCATGGCAACTCTGGTGTCTCGCCTGGTCTTGTCTACATGATTGCTAGTGTTCGATGTTCTGATCCTAGATCAGCCCTCCTGAGACAGAGGCTGGTGGCTTCCAGTTTCTCCCCATTTGATTATATGGGACATTTGTACAGGATTACATGCAATTTATATCACGCACAAGCACACACAGTTGTTCATATTTTCTTTATGCTGCTTTGTGGAGGAAAGATATTCTCAAGTAGAGAAAGATATTCTCAAGTAGAGAGAGAGAGAGAGAGAGAGAGAGAGAGAGAGAGAGAGAGAGAGAGAGAGAGAGAGAGAGAGAGAGAGAGAGACTATCCTATATGCTCCAGGACTCCCATGATGAAATAGCACATGACATTTTACTGAGCTGAACAGACAGGCCTACAGTAAGCACACTAAACTGAAAAAAATCACTAGCATTCATTTTATGCAACAACAATCCTGACCTAATAAAAAGATCAAGCATTACATTGGCGGTATCTATTATAAACTCAAAAACATACATTTTCACTTAAAGGCAGGGTCAGTCATTCTCGAGAACACTTGCTAACATTGAGCTCAAATTAAAATAATATCCGGTCCCTTGGCGGTCCCTTTACAGAGCCGCCCAAATCATCGAAACGTGTTGTGAAACAAAGCGTAGTACTACAGATTTGTTGATTCGAGTGATGTTCACCACTGTTGATGTGCCCATTAACGGAGCCAGGGCTGTGCAGAAGTATCTGATTATTGTTTCAGAAGCACAGAAAACCTTAAGATGGCGAAATACGAGGAGATATTTGGTGAATTTGACAAGAAGTGTATTATCTTACAATTATCTGACTATACCATTAATAAAACAAACCAAAAAGTAGTTTTGGGTTTTGAACTTCTCAGCCAAATACAGACAGTGTAATATTATGTTACCTGTCCTCTATGGTGGAGTGACCTGGCAGACACCCGCACATTAACCTCACTTTCAGAGACAATGACCCCCCCCTTCTCTCCTATTCTCCAACAGCACTTCGTCCTGCCACTCTCTGGCGCCACACGAAGAGCTGCACTCACATGTGGATGCAAGCCTCCTTCACGCAAGAGCAACTGCCAATGGGTTTACGGTTCTCCTCATTTGCCCAGGCTGACGGCCGTCTGCCAGCTGAGAAGGCTAACAGCCGAGACCCGTCTGGCAGTTAGCATTACAGACCTCGCTAAGGACCACAAAGTGTCTTAGTCTACTGGTGTAAAGGGAAAGCAGGGCAGGGGGGGCTTGCGTTAAGTGAAGGACACCAGACACTTCAGGGGGATCAGCTCAACATTTGTGTTTACAGCACAGTTGACCCAGCATCCGCAGGCAGCGGTTCTACGGCTACGCGAGATGATGCATGGCTTGATATTTTTGTCTCTGCTTGACAGTGTCTGCTGTGAACTTGCGAAAGTGGACTTCTGCGCAGCACACCTGCTGTTGTAAATGTATACAAATGTATAGAACTTAGTGTTTATCCAAATCCTACAGTCAGTTTAAATAAAGAGCAGGTACATGTAGGGTTACCGCCCATGTTAATAATCTCCTATGTTTAATGACTTGTGAGAACAAAGGTACAAGCCAAGAATAGTACCGAGAGACTCTCCATTTTAGTTTTTGTAATAAGGAAATATAAAAGATTCATGCCATCCATGTCTGTTCACCATGTCTCTTCTAAGACACAAAAAAGACATTCTCCATTCAATGTTAGCATTTACCTCCCCTGACCTTAATACTGAACTGCCAGAGCTGACTCGTCATACCAATATATTAATTAATCAGCTATTAAATATATATTTTTGTTTGTAAACAAGATTCTTCAAAATACTGTCAAGCAGTTAGAAACTGGCCAAAAACCGCATTAAAGCGAGATCAATAATAGTATAGTAATATACAAAAATAAAAAGATTTAATAATAAAAAGGCTGGGTAAAAAGAGTAAGGCCTTGGGACAGACAGGATTATTTATATCCAGTATCACATAGCTCTACATGTTCTTTTAGAACTTGTGAAAAGAAGCTGTGAATACATTTATATAAAAGTCAGGTTTTGCTACATAACGTTGACGTGGAAAGGCTGTTAGAACGCTCCACAGACTCAACCCCAGCTCACTGTTAATATCTGGGAATACACAAATGTCAGATGTGGCAGTTTTTTAAATGTGGAGAGTAAGTTATGTAATTTACACGCGGCAACAATTTAGACTTGTAGTGTACTCCACACAGTCGCTGGTTCAAACCCGGCTAACTCCTCACCAAGTGTCTGTGTCCTTGAGCAAGACACCTAACCCTAAACTGCTCCTGGCGTTCAGATGGTGCCATCACCATCGGTGTATGAATGTGTGTGTGAATGTGAATGTGAGGCAATACTGTACAGCACTATATAAATGCAGTCCATTTACCATTCACACAGTTACACACGTCTAAAATCTTATGCAGTTTAGTATGACCCATAAGAAGTACAGTATGGAAAAAAGGAAATAAGGAAACGAATTAAAGATAAAAGGATAAAATACCACATATCTATCATTATAGAATATTACATTAAAGTCTATTTTTTGCCCTGAGGGACACAGGACGGAGGCTGGGAAAGACATAAGCCTGACACCTTAAATTAGGCCCTCTCTCTCTGACAGCCTCAGTATTCTACCCTCTCCTCCTCTGCTCCTCTCTCAGGGGAAAAGCATGAGGTGAGAGCATTACTGAGGCGAAGAGCGTGTTGTCGTGTATGTACACTACAATGCTGTAGATACATCTGCTCCTGGCCCGGAGTTACTGCAGAGAGCAGCTTTAAACCTGGAATGTGTGCCGGCATCTACCGATACAACTATTCTATTTTAACTTACTAGGGGGTTTTACTGTTCATGTCTTTACAGACATTTTGAGATGTTAAGTTAAAAAGGTATAGTCACCAGTCAGCTATTGTAAGCTAATTGTAAATTAATAAAATGTTGCCAAATTCACTAAATATCTCCTCGCATTCTATCTTACCGTTCATTCTCTGTGTGTGTTGATAGAAAAAAAAATTTCTGATACTCCTACACAGCCCTGGCTCTGTAAAGAAGAACACTGCTCACAACAACAATGCCTTTGGCTTCGCAGTACATTTCAATGACTGTGGTGGAACTTCTGAGTGAGTTTGTTTTAATTTGAGCTCAAAGTTAGCAGGCATTCTCAAGAATGACTAAACTCTGCCTTTAATAATAAAGGTTTTTAGTTAATAATAATAATCAAAATAATAATGCTTGCATTAATATATTAAAACTGAAAAAGCAGGGTATTTAGATGGGTATGGTGTACAATAATAATAATAACAACGCATGTACTCATGTCTATGGACAGGCTATGCCTCTTCTGAGGTTATTTGGTCTCTTATTTGTTTACAGCTGATTGTATCTGGTGTGATACAATGGCAGACATTCAGAAAAACTGGATGTATCTGCAATACTGGGTGACCCTCAAACTGCGCACGCACGCACTCCACCACCAACACCAACACAGAAAGAGGAAGGAATAGGACATATGCTCGATAAACCTGGCACACACACACTTACAACCCTTCCATCTCTCTCTCTTTCACACACTTTCCCTCTACCTCCTCTCTAGATGTCTGTCCTTGCACAGAAATAGCTACATATTATTCTGAGGCTGGGAAAGTCCCATGTGTTCAGCTTTCCCACACGTCCCCCACCACTTTTTCCATACAGCCTTTTATCTGCATCTCTCCCTTTCTCCATCACCCTTTAGTGATTTGACATTTGACATTGGTTTACTCCGCAAGCGCTGGATCAAGTATTGGTGACAGCGGGTGTTATTACAGGCGCCGATAATGTAGAGTGTTGTGGGATGATGAGATGCTGCTCCTCGGTGCTATAACGCATTTGAGGAGTGTACTTTTAAACCAGATTCCACACACACACACACGCACACACACACCTCTAAAGTCTACATTGTGCTCACCTTATGTAGGTCAAGACTAATAAAAACAGTCTAGAAATAGCCGTGTGTGTGCGTGTGCGTGTGTGTGTGTAATCACCACAGACTTGATTAAGCACAGCTTGGGGGGAAGGGGGGGTGGGGGGGTGGGGGGATTGGGGGGGGGGGGGGTTGGGGGTGGGGGTGTGAACTAATATAAAATATCACAAGGGAGAATCCTGCCAACCAGAACAGACAACCAAAATGTCACACAGACACGCTGTACTTCGACAACCAATCCATAGCGAGTTTGTTGAAGGAGCAATGCATTGAACTTAACCTCTTCATCGCCATCTCCCTGGATACGTTTTTTTTTTCCTCATAAAAGCATGCTCATACATTAGTTGGTTTTAAATTAAAACATCACGCAAGATTGTCATGGCAACAGATATTTGGGAGGAACTGTAGCTCGGTGGGGGTGAATACTGTGAGAGTATGTACTGTAGGTAATCAATATTAGTCTGATGCTGTGATCATATAAATCATTTGTGCACTTTCTATTATACATTACAGAAACGTCGATGCCGTACTGTATGTTTGCAATCTTTCAACCCTAATGAAAAATGAAAAATACATCACACAACCAAACCGGAAGGTTTTGTTTTCCTTCCATGAGGTCATTGGTAAAATAATCCCAGATAACTCCTAACTGACACACACCGGCACACGACAAACACACAAACACACCAAACAACAACAACACAAACACCAAGGCGTCTTGCTTGAGATCTCCCATTTTGCCTCAGTTCCTTGAGCCTCTTGTAAATCTTTGTAAATCTTCTTTGTAAATTGCCAAGATTACATCACAGTACAGTGCTGCCTGCGACCGGTCCCGTCACTCTACTGCGGCGCGCGCGCACACACACACACACACACTCACGCACACACACACAGATGCGCTAGTCTTGCACAATAAACACAACATTGCATCATGACCATTATCACACACACAAATTATACACTTTTGTCATCCTCACTTTCTCTTTCTTTGGTTTTCTTTGTCGAAGCCCACCTGCTTCGTTAACTTTGATTACAGTATAAATAATAATTATAAAATAATTACATGTCATCTCGCGTCTCTACCGCATTCATCTCTGTGACAATGAACAACCCACTCTAAGCTGACTAATGCTCCAAAGCTTCCAAAAAGGCACTTTTATCATCACCAGATTTTGTCTTATGAAAGTGCATATGATAATATTATGACATGATCTGGTGAGGCATCTTTTACTGTAGTACAGACAAATGCATGTCTTGGGGCCATTGTCGTGCACAAAATTGGAGAGTTAGAGTCTGCCGTTATGAGGTTGTTGGGGATCATGTTATCACATCAGTCTTGTAAAGAGAGATTACTACCATCAAGATACAATTAAAACATGCAGAATTTTTTTTTAATGAAAGGTCAACTAAGGAATAATAAATTAGTATAACAGATACCACACTGAATCCTCATTTAGGGTTTGTGTGTTTTGGTTTCTGGGTTATTTAAAAGAGAATGTTCGCCTTGGCTGACAGAGATATGGCGCCGCTTCTAGGCAAGAAGTCTGATCCCGGTGCAGTTGCCATGGTAACGTTGGCAGACCGGGCTGGCAGATATGACACGAGCGCAGTAGCTTTTGAAGACGAGATGGACCTCAACAGAGCAAAGGTAAGCTGTTAGTTTACACCGTATTCTGACAGATAAATATCAAAAAGGTTGCTTATATGTTTAGTATCTACAATATGCAATATTCCATTTGAGCTGTGCCGTTTAAATGTTGACACAAAAAAAAAGGTATCTGCTATACAAGCGGTACACACCTCTACTTATAATTAAAATGCCTCCTTAGAAATTAACCTCTGGTTTCCCTGTGTACACTTGGTTTCATCACGTTCTACCAGAACATACTGCCCTCTTATCGACCCCCCGCAATCCCTCTTTATACTGAACCCTTATAATTAAAGCCATGTGTTCGGGGCCAGACTGGAAATCCCTTTATGCTGACACAAAGCATAGGAGAGCTCTGTGTCTGTGTAGTGTAGTGATCTGTGCTGATTTACAGATGAAATGCTCTTTAGGGTGGAGTAGGGAAAAAAATATATAACTTGTAGTTCAACGCGCTGACAACCAGCCACCACAGAAAATAATTAATGAAATTTGCAGACAGCGTGCATCTTTATAAAAATACATTTTTAAAAAGTACTCATTTAGGGTTAGGGTTTACTGAATATTTTTTTTGTTTCATATTCCAGGTGTTGCATTTGTACAGCAAGTATATATGCTATAAACGTATAGGTAACTAGGGTTGGGTACCGAAATCGGTATTTTAAGAGTACCGACCGGATTACGTCGTTACTACAGAGTACCGACTGAGGTAGAATCAATCGGTACCAGATTTCGGTACCCTAGAGCACGTAAAGAAAGAAACGCAAGCAAGATTACATAATCCCTGCACAACCTGCAGCTTGTTCAATGTTCAACACAATCACGGCTACGGCGAGCTAAAAGCAATCCCAGTTTTTCCTTTGTTCTGTACTTTACTCCCACGTAGTTTCGTCATTCATGGAGGGTTCAATTTATCCAGCGCTGGCTCCAGATGTCTTGATATAATTTTTTACAAATTCTTGCCCATTTATAGATTGCTCAATCTTTGCTGTGTCGTCGTCTAGTAAGATAAAGAAGTTTCCAGCACCAATATATATTCTTCATACTCAAGGGATGAATAGCTTTTAATTTTCTAAAACACATTGTTCGTTTTTTTTTCCATAGGCTACACTTAATTGCCGTAATGTTATTACAGAGTATATAGTACCGATATAGGTACAGATACCAAATTCGAGGTACCGGACCGGCACCGGTATAGATTCAAATTTGAACGGTAGACAACCCTGTAGGTGACTAGTATATGGTGAAACAATCGTTAAAATAACTGAAAATGAACAGACATCTGCCCAAGACCGATCGTAGCATGATATCAAATTGGAAACTGTCCACAATGTGGTTATTTGATGTATAGGTCAACATTTACATAAGAAAAGTACATTACGGGATTAGCACCGCAAAATCTGAGGCCATGGTTCACAGCAGGAAACCGATGGAGTGCCTACTCTGGGTAGAGAATGAGTCCTTACCTCAAGTGAAGGAGTTCAAGTACCTCAGGGTCTTTGGCCGGAGAATCTGAGCAGCGGGAGCGGTATTGCAATCCCTTTACCGGACCGTTGTGACGAAAAGAGAGCTGAGCCGGAAGGCAAAGCTCTCGATGTACCGGGCAATTTTCGTTCCTACCCTCACCTATGGTCATGAAGGGTGGGTCATGACCAAAAGAACAAGATCACGGTTACAAGCGGCCGAAATGCGTTTTCTGAGGAGGGTGGCTGGCTTCTTCCTTAGAGATAGGGTGAGAAGCTCAGCTATCTGTGAGCAACTCGGAGTAGAGCCGCTGCTCCTTCGCGCCGAAAGGAGCTAGTTGAGATGGTACGGGCATCTAGTAAGGATGCCCCCTGGGCGCCTCCCTTAGCAGGTGTTCCAGGCAAGTCCGGCTGGGAGGAGGCCTCGGGGAAGACCCAGGATCAGGTGGAGAGATTATATATCCACACTGGCCTGGGAACGCCTCGGGATCCCCCAGTCAGAGCTTGCTAATGTGGCTCGGAAAAGGGAAGTTTGGGGTCCCTTGCTGGAGCTGATGCCCCCGCGACCCGACTACGGATAACCGGGAGAAGATGGATGGATGGAAGTACAGTAGCCTAGAAGAGCACGGAGAAGAAATACAACAGGAAACAAGAGGGAGAGAGCAATGGGACAGAAATACAACTTTCTCTGGAGAAGGGCAACGTGCGAAGAATGGACACAAGACAAGGCAGAATTACACACACTTATCATGGATAGCTTAACCTCCACTGTTGGTGTAATTAATACTAGTCTGGGAGAGGGTTTAAAGCTAATGTCATTGACACACACCTTTTCAACGATTCCTCTACATATACAAAGTCAACATACATAAGTCTTGAGCGCACACACACGATAAGACACAAAGTAAAGCTGGATGACATTCAGAAGATACAATAAAACATTGAATTAAATATTTTTGGAGAGCTGTTAAAATATTGATGTGTCAGTGAGTTCAATTAAATCATTTGGATGGTTTTGTTAAATGAGAAAGATATATTTAGAATGATTTCTCCAAGTTGAAACAAATGTACAGTAATTCTGTGGATTCAGTAATCCTTTATTCTGTGGAATGACATGGTCATGATCCCCACCAATAAAATACTTTCATTTCAATTGAATAAAAACTATTTATACATCCCAAAAATGTTCTTCTTTAGGATAAATGTACAGTATGCATCAAGTTAGGCTTACTGAATGTTTCAGACTTTACAACTTCCCCAGGAAGGGGTTTAAATAACACCCTGGTGACTTAATACACTTCAACTGCTGGTGGATCATACAAATAAATACATGGGACAAATACTGTAGTATACAGTTGAAGAAAAAACAGCGGTAACAACATGAGCAGCTGTTAATTTGGAACTTCTTGATCAGAAGCAGACAATTATCAAAAGTTGACCCACTTCGTTGGTGTGGTTGAGACAATTTATAGACCATATACCACTAAAATACCGTATAGAAATACAGTACATAGGCATTACATGGATACTCAAGTTAGTTGAGGAAGTGGAATATATTTATATCTAAATGGTAAGCACCATGAAGGACACATTGGACTTAATCAGCAGCAGTCAGGCGTTATGCGAGACGGTCGCAATGCTTGCTTGTCGGGTCTCGCGCCATTGTTCCAACACCCCCACACGTCTGCTCCTTCAACTGGGTAATAAGGTCCACTGCCCTGTTCCTTGGCACGGAATACTGCTGGCTTTTCTCAACCGTCGCCAATTACGCTCTGCGACGGCCCTGTTACTGGCCCTCTTAACTAACGGACACACTTACAGTATGTGATGTCACTCAAAGGAGAGCAGAGAAGCTGCTTGGACATTGAACATGTAAATAGTTGAACTGGGTTACAAGTGTGTGTGAAAAGAATTTCAGTTCAAGCATAATAATCGAAGTATCGGCCAAAGGAAAGTAAATAACCCAGAGTGTTACAACAACCTTACGTCATGGAAACACTGTTACACAAGGTGAGGATGTGTTACAATAATGTTGCCATGGTGCTGGGTAGTCATAATAAGATTCATTTAGCACATGAACTAGTGGTACTGGCTCTGAAAAAAAGCCCATTATTTGCCAATTCTGACTGAGGCTATGCTGTTGCAAAGTTAATATTATACTGTAATATAAGTGAATCATAAAAAAAAAAAAAAGAACTCAAGAGAAATCCTTGAGTTTCAGTACGTCGGCCCTGGAAGGCAATATTTGCTGACAGTTTACAGAGTGAAACTGGTCATACTTGCCACAATACTCCTATGGGACTAGCTTCTGGACAAATGTGTCTTCCTTATATTAATTACCTTGAATATATATATACATAATAAATGGGCAAAAATTACCTTGTAATATGCACACAATACAAACATGTTTGTATTGTGTTCTACCTCACCTCACATACACTCAGAGCTCAAGGTAAGTAGGGTACTTGTAAACCATGCATACTGTAATCCATTGCCTATAATTTGCAATTGTTCATCACCTTGACATAATACCAGTGCACTTTAATCTGACAGTCTGCTCTCTACCAGCCAGCACTTAGCAGCAATTGGAGGGAATCTTGGAAAAAAAAAGTTCCCATTTCTCTCACTGTTCCTCACACTGTTTTAAGTTAATGCCCCTATCCAGCCTTTCTACACAATTTTAGCTTGTTTTGTCACATTGCACTTGCTCCCTCAAAGTCCCAACCATTCTGGTGTCCAGACCCCACCCTCTCCACTCAGCCCAGGGCTCTCTCCAGATGGCACTGCCGTTGCCACAGCTGCTCCACTTCAAAGTGCAGGCTGACCAGGGGGAAAAGAGAGACGAGAGAGAAAGTATCCCTGTCATCAGCTTGGGCAGCGAATGTGAAGCAGTCTCATAACGAGGGCTACTCACACATTATGAATGCCCACGCGTACTGTCGCTACGCTAGTTAGCGTTGGTGAGACCTTCAAACGTCAGCAAGTGTGCCATACTACACACTGCTGATTTCAGATTATTTAAAAAAAACAGAATCGCTGTATTCAATGTACTGTAATGTTACTAAATTAAGAAGGGGCATTCCTCAATATTTGTCCGGAACTACACCTGTGGTGGTGGACACAAGTGATTTCACATACATTGTTTCAAATACATTGTTTTGTTCCTCCTACATCCAAGTGACTTGCACTAGAGTTCAATAGTCTATTACTATTTTCTCTAAACAATTATTACTAAGAACTAACATTTCAAACAGCCTCCAGGAACATTGTAGCATATTTTAATGTCCATATAATGATCATTTGATAAAGCAGTCACACTGTATCAGCCCACGTCACATGCTGAGCATTTCTGTTCTAAGAATTAGGGTGAAAAGGTACATGTTTTTTCATAGTTTCCTACCAACGTCAGCAGGTCAGGTGATTCTCGCACTTTGTGCACCGCAAAGCCTTCATGTGAAAATTTAAGTCAAAATCTCAGTGCTTTTCAATATTCCGAACGAGTTACCTTTTAAAGCAAGGTTACTCAGCAGAAAGACCAATTTATGAGTCACTTTTCCACAAGCTCTAAATATCTGACATTGTCGAATGTAATATTTCATATAACATGGGAGGACATTCTGTATCAAAGTATTAAGAGGAGAGCGAGAGGGAGATGTTGAGGCAAATTTTAATATAACATGTTGACTGTATATCAGGAAGCACTACATTGGACAATCACAGCGTGTCCATATGACAGGACGTAGAGTACTGAAGGATCATCTGGTGCCCTAGAGCCGACAGCCAATGTACAACAGCCAAAAGCACCGCATATTCTGCCAAACATTTTGAAATACATAAATTTTTGAAGCCAAGAAAAGTCAATATTATATTGTTTGTATATGTCTACTTATTTCATTGATTTACCGTAACAACTTGATTTTGCATACCAAATTAA
This sequence comes from Typhlichthys subterraneus, assembly GCA_027564835.1. Classification (NCBI taxonomy): domain Eukaryota; kingdom Metazoa; phylum Chordata; class Actinopteri; order Percopsiformes; family Amblyopsidae; genus Typhlichthys; species Typhlichthys subterraneus. The sequence continues at coordinate 266 of JAODUH010003058.1, read as the reverse complement.
CTTGGCAATACAGTACATCAGCAAAGACATTGATTGGCTTTGTAGATGCATATTTTGAAAAACAATAGCAATGGGGGGGGGACACGGGACACTACAAAAACGTTTGTTTTAGGTTCATCATGTATACCTGAGCGAGGGATTATGTAATCCTGTACATCAATCAATCAATCTTTTTTTTCTATAGCACTATTCATACAAATTCATGTAACACAAAGTGCTTCACACTACAACGTCATTAAAAACAATACAAAATGAGTAAAAACAAT
>JAODUH010003057.1:0-34487 GCA_027564835.1 Typhlichthys subterraneus | reverse complement strand
GTGTGTGTGTGTGTGTGTGTGTGTGTTTAGATATACATTTATGTAATTTTTCTATTTATGTCATTACAGTATATTAATACTATTAAATTTTCCTCCCACGGCTGCATATATATACAGAACAAGAAATAAATATAGACAGAACGGATAATAAACCAGGAAGAGATACTCTATACATAAATATACAGCATATGTACTGTAAGCATACATTATCTCCAATGCTTACACAAGTTGCCCGTGTGTGTGGATGTGTGTCACCAGGGGGCAGTGAAGAGCAGCTCTGTGGCTCCGAGGAGAAGGAGGAACAGGAGGAGCATCAGTTCTCCGATGTGGAGGAGTCCTCGGACGACGAGGAGGACGAAGAGGAGGAGGAGGAGCAGGAAGAGGAGCAGCAGCATGAGGAGGAGGAGGGGTCTTCGTCCCACGACGACCCACCCTCCTCTTCCCCCTGCTCCTCGGACACCCGTCTCTCCTTGGGAGGACGTCCAGACTCCGGCCTACCGCGTCTCGGCGGGCGCACCTCCTCTCCCTGCAGCCGGAGGGCGCTGTTCCCGCGGCAGGGCCGGGGGGTCACCCTCTCGCCCAGGGCCGGCGGGGGGGAGAGCCGCTCACCCAGCCACAGCCTCTCCCCCCGACCGGAGCAGCTGCGCCCCTCTCTGCCCACTACCCTTTCTCCCCTGCAGCAGTGTGCCCGGGCCATTGCCCCCCTGCCACCCTCCCCGCAGTGCCGACCGCCGCCATTGCACATGCCCTGGGAAGTCGCTGGCAGCACGCTGGTGAGTTTCACTGGAACAACTTTAAAGGTATAGTCAGCAAGCTAATTGTAAGCTAAAGCACCTTTTTGTCAAATTCACCAACTATCTCGTCGCATTGCACTAGCTTACCGTTCTGTGTGTGCTGAAACCATAATCAGGTACTTCTACACAGCCCTGGCTCCGTAAATAAGAACACAAACAAAGTGACAAATACTGCTCACAACATCCAGGGATGGGCAGTATTTATGATACAGTACATGTATTTGAATTGCGTATTTGAAATACAAAATAGTATTTTGTCGTTTGTTGAAAATGGCTTAATATTTTGTTTCAAAATACTTTTGTGCTTTGTATTTTGTAGTTTAACAATACTATAAAATACTTTCTGTGAGACATTTACTTGGCCTCTAATTGGAACTAATTGTAACCAGACCCATACTAAAATTCACTTGGTGAACAGGATCTGGACGCTCCATTTTCAGTCACCGAATCCTACTCTGCCTTTGACTAATATTGATACTGTTCTTTAACCAATCAGCATTGCTGCAACTGTTTGTATTGCTTCATATATAGCTCTACCACCATTTTGAACACTTGACTTCAATGCATATCTAAAGCATCATTACATTTAACCACCCCTACTGGTCGCTGATTGGTCCACCATCCAGTGTGGCTGTGTGAATGCTAAAGCACACAACAATATTCTAGCCTTTGTAATGTGGTACCTATGTATGGGGTTCTGCTTCTGAGGGAGCACCCTATGGCATTGAAGGGAGAGGTGTTTTTGTTTTGATCAAGCTCAAGCCTCAACAAGCTTTCTCCGGAATGACTATACCTTTAACTGAGTCAGTTTACAGGTGAAGGGTTAAGGCTAGATCAAATAGTCTGACTGATACGTTTGTGAAGTGATTTCATACTCTATTGGAAAAGTATTTTTGAGTAATTTTATAATACAAAATACAGTAGTTTATTTTGATACATTGCACGGCTGCTGTAAATTGTAGTTTATTTGGATACACTTACGATTAGGGTATTTTTTAAATTATTACTTTGAAAACAAACTCCTTCAGAAGCTCCGCCTGTCACATTGAAAACATTGCAAAGCCAATAGCATTGTTTTTGTGAGTATTGTTTGCCGCTTTGTGTGTGTAACTATTTACAGAGCCAGGGCTGTGTAGAAGTACAGAATTATATATACATATATATAAAATAGCGAAATTCAAGAGAATATTTAATGAATTTGACCTTGATCTTACAGTTATCTTGCAATAGCTGATTATACCTTTTTAATCCACGACACAATATTGGTGAGGTGATTTTAATAATATCTTTGTGTATCATGTATGTGTATAGGTAGGCCTTTATGCTAATCTAAAGAAAGACATTTCTTAATAACATTGTCTAAACCTGGAATTAAATCCGTAACCCCTTACAAACATAATAAATAATACTATTACTAATTATTTTGAGTATTTTAAAAGGTTTTTTTGTACTTTGAATCATGGTATATATGGACAGAGTTACTGTACCTTCACTTGACCTGGTTTGAGAGTGTCCAATCTCAATTATCTTCACATAATTCCACTGTCATACCTTCTGGTGGTGAGAAGTCAAAGTCGTCGTGTTGATGGTGTTCTTGCTCCCCCTACAGGAGAGAAATGGTACAGTAGGCGATGCGGTGCCCATGTCACCCGAGGCCATCCAGTTCCCTCCCTTTCTCCGCCTCTCCTCCTGCGAGGGCTATCCCGGCCACCAGGGGGCAGACAGCATCTTCAGCCATCTTCCCCTGCACTCGCGGCAGGCTAAGGTGCCGTACCTCATGATCCCCATCGGGGGGATCCAGATGGTGCAGGCCAGGGTGCGATCCCACCTCACCACGCCGCGCTCCCCTACCTTTCCGCCCTCTGCGGAGGGGCCATTGTCATCGTCGTCGGCGTCGCCGGGGTCCAGGTTTGACTTGCCCTGGGGCGGGACCCCCAGCGCTCAGGGGCTCAGGACTACCGGGGACTCCCGGGGGTGCGGGAGGCAGGATGCAGGTGCCGCGGCCGGCGTGGTCGGCGCAGACTCTAAGCAATACGGCAGCTCCGCCCACAGCCAAAGGCACGTCGCCGAGGGCGACGCAAGAGACTTCCCGTCGGGGCCACCCCTCGGGTCCAGTGGAGCCGATGACCTCGCACGCGATTGGATGGCTCCGTGAGCGGCGGCGTGACGAGGGCCAATCTGGCAGAGGGACAGAACAGACCTGAGCACTTACTAGCCGTTACACCTTTAAGGCGTCACGCATCACGCTTTGTTCCTTTTACTTTATTGGCTGCATACATTTTTATTTTTATTTGTATTACTGGTTTGTTTTATACCGTTTTCAATACTATTGTTAACTTAATTGTTATTATTATTATCTGAATTTCTTTGGCCAATATTCAGGTTTGTTATAGAATGCACTTTTATTTTCTTTGTGAAAAAGTTGTTTGCCTAAAATCTATCCCACCTGTATCCTTGATACTGCGATCTTAACTTCTGTTTGAATATATGTAAAATGACTATGAATAAATGTGTAAATGACCAAAATTAAAGATAATTCAAGTCCTTTCGCCCTTTGTCCAGTATTAATCAAATTGTAGCTAATTGTGCCTTTTGAGTCCAGGTTTGTGTATGTACAGTGTAAGTGGATAAAGAGGAGGCTGTCACATTTTGATATACTCTTTTTCTTTGTGTATATTGAATAAGGGGGGCGGGGTATTTGGTGTTTGATTGTTTCTATATTAAAAGGCATTGCATTAATGCCATGGTAACAGAGTTGTATTGATGATGTATTTAAGAAGCAAAGACAACTTTATTGTCATTAAAAGATGCACTGAAGGTATATTTTATTTTTTTTAAAAAGAAGAAAAAAGATTTCTGCTCAGAACAAATCTCAGAGACGTGTGCTTTTATTTATTGCTATTTGATGACTGATTAATTGTTTCACCAGTTTTGGTTGTTTTTGTTATATAGGGGAGGTAAACCATGCCATTGTAATTGTAGTTATGCCTGTGTCTTTTTCACAATGTTCTTGTGACTTTAATTGATGATGGAGGACAGAACAGGCGAGGTTTACCGGTACTGGAAGGTCAAGTGCCCTGCAGAATTCACACAGCCAAATTTCTAGTCATGGAACAAATAAAAAGTGCACCAGATATTCATGTGGTTGTGCCTTTATTTACAATGTTTTCCAGCTTGACAGTTTGGGTGACAGTGGCGCAGCGGGCGACAGGCGACCCAGAAGTCGCTGGTTTGATCCCGGCTAACTCCTCACCAAGTGTCTGGGTGTCCTTGAGCAAGACACCTAACCCTAACTGCTCCTGGTGGTTGGTCACGCCTTGCATAGCAGCAATCACCATCGGTGAATGTGAAGCAATCCTGTACAGCGCTTTGAGTTGCTGGACGTTTAGAAAAGCGCTATATAAATGCAGTCCATTGATTTACCATTTAGCTTTCTGTGCATTTGTTTATATATAGCAATTAATTGTGCATTCAATTCCTCCGATTTTGGGAATTAGGTTGTCAATTATATTCATTATAGGGTGGCTTACAGAGAGGGCCCTTTTGCCTGCCCTAACAGGTAATGTTCAACAGCTGCCACTAGATGGCCTTCCAATGTCTACAAATGCCTGTCAAGTATTGATTTGGAGTTCTGTTTCCATGGTTCAATGCAAACATGCCACTCCTGCATGTAAGGGCCAATAGGGGGTGCTCTCCATTCCAAACACCAATGCTGTTTGATATTTCACCGAGGTACCATGAGAACCAGCAAGAGCTTCACATTTTTAAATTATTCAGGAGTAGGCTGAATCATTACTACCTTTACCGACTGTGTTTAGGCCTATATGAAATGTTTGAGATAATGTTTGCATAAAAGGTAATGTTGACTGTCCTACAGTATATAATGTTGATCTACTAAGCTAACATTGCTGTGTCAATATCATCATGTTTAACCCATTTTAAAGCTGTAACATCATATTAAATTTCAGGATATAAGACTTTCACTTTACACTCTGTAAGGACTTAAATTCTCTAAACATTAACAGTTTCAACTTTCTATTTTATTATCTCATGTGGAAATCATTTACAGTGATTTGTCTTCTAGAACTTCAACCTGACACACTGCAAGAGCATTGCAAGAGCATATCTGGGCGTGTGTCTACAGAAAAATATAGCTGTATAAAAAAAATGTGCTCTATGTGTCACTGTTGATATCTCAGCCCAAACTAACTGTTCGGGCTGAGACAGATAGCAAGCTGTTCATTCACCTACCGCTGCTCCCTCACAGAACAATACTGAAAACAGCAGGAACCTGGATTATATAAAGCTCATAGAGACCAGACTGTTCACAAAGGTCCTGTGGTGGTCTTAGTTTAGGAGCAGTGGTCAGGCAGCAGCAAATGTCAATACAAAACCAGTACTGTGTCTGGCAGCATGCAGCCAATTTGTTTTTACAAGTCAGAACTAGAGTTTAACCCTCCTGAACTGCTGACCAAGTGGGATTCAATACGCTAGTCATTGTGAGTTTATACTGTAGCATGGGTGGTTCATGGTAGTAGGGAGTGTTTTGCGAGGAGCAGTGTGGAGGAGGAGGTAATGATGCTAATTAAAAACAAACAGGTTAAAATTAGAAGCAGATACAAGACTAAAGGTATTTTTTAATACTCATTAATGATGTTTTTATTGTTTGTTTTAAATCATTTCAACTGAAATCGTATATACAAAATCAACTACAGTATACTGTAATAATGTCATAAATTAAATCCACACGTTTCTTAAATGTGTCTGTCCTGTCTGAAACCTTGGTATTACTGTTTAAAGACACTCCTCGATTGTGGTACAGAAACCACACCTGTGTTCCAACCAAGGTAACCGTCAAACACCTGCATAAAGCATACTGTATTACCATGGGTCTTCATCTCACTTTGTCTATTGACTGTATTTCCATACTCATTAGGTCATTTCCATAGCTGCTGTCATACCTCACTTGTCATATTAACATGAGTAATGTCACAACAGGATAAAACCACTTGGTAAAACAATGGTTTATAACATCCAGATTGGTTATTTGAATGTGTGTGGAGAGTGAAGGGTCCCGGAATTTACATGAGCAAAGGCTACCATTTGGTTATCTATCTGTGATGCCATGTGCTGCTCACTGGGACCACGTAGGTGGGATATAGTCCACTGGATGTCCCAAGGCAAGGTAGAGTCAGTAAAAACTTTATTAGCTAGGCCATTACCTATGGCACTTTATTAGCTAGGCCATTACCTATTGCACTTTATATGTTTGATTACGTGGTAATAGGTATAATGACATTATGCTGCATTTGTTCTATCTAGAATACTGTTTGCTTATAATTGCTGGTATATGACCTGTACAACTACTGACAAATGTACTGTACTACATGTAAGCCACTTTGGATAAAAGCGTTTGCCAAATGCCGTAAATGTAAAATGTAAATACATTTTATTTTTTATCTTTGAATAATGTTGTTTTTGTATACAATGATAAAATTAGTTTTTGCATACATTCATTATACATTGACACCTTCATTTTGTCAAGCTGTAATACAATGTCAGATTTATTCCGCTTCATATTCATCAGTTGAACAAAGAATGGATTTTATTTGGGTCGATTTAGTCTACCCGTTGTGAGATTTCAGCAGTAGTAAGTTTTATTGCAAACAACACTTGTGTCAATAAACATGGATATTTGAGAATATAGACATAATAATGCAATGCTTCAACTCAAATCAATATACAATAATACAGTAGAACTGCAATATGCGTCACTGTAGTGATAATCAATGAAGCTAAGCAATAATGAAACGCTTGAAATAGTGGCAAGAATGAACCTATTGCTCTATGTGTATTACCGTTTCGTTATAGCGTTCCCTCAGCCCCTCTGGATTCTTGACCAATCATTGACCATTGTTCATTTGTTTCGAACAATGGCGCCGGTGGTTGCACGCTATGGTAGTGCTAGATGAAGCAATACAGACAGTTGTAGCAATGGCGATTGGTTAAATGCTGCTCAAGTAGTTTCAAAATAAAGCCCAACTTGTGACCGGTCTTTATGTGAATCCCAAACATTTAGTTTTTGCTTATTTCTTTTTCCATTTGGGTTTAAAGCCATGATCAGTGCTTCATTTCATGCTGCATTCCGCGGTCATTAGACATAGGTCATCTTAATGATTGAATGGCTAGACAACAAACTTTTCTACTGAAGAAAAAAAATCACAGACTGTCAACATTGCCAAATGCAAGATGATCTTTTGACCAAACCATTAGCTCTACTCGTGCAAGAAGAGCCATCTAGCAAACTTTGTGTCTAACAGTGTCGCTGTCTGAAGACTCTAGGCGACTGACCACCCTATCGTGCTATAAATACGTAATACGGCCACGGCACTTCTAGTGTTAAAATCCAAATTCCTAAAAATGATGTCCCAGCCTATATCATTTATCCAAAGACTGTGACAATGTTCATCTTTGAATTCTCTCACAGTGTGTATTTACTGTATAAGACTAACGTTTTGGAACCATGACCAAAGATATTGCCTTTTAATGGTCATCATATCGAGTCAACCTGGAATTGTGCAGTGTAGTGTAATTGTTGCTAAACGCTGCAAAAAAACAATATGTTAGGAAGATAGATGTCTCAATAAATCACGAGGGAGATCATATAACAGGTTTATAAAATGTAAAATGTAAAGTTCAAGTTGTATTGTATTGAGACATTTGAATATTACTATTGTAACTTTGAATATTAGTGCTATAAAAGGCCTTAATTTGACAGGTTGAATAAATGTACTATATGTACTTTATATTCAGACATGAATATTAGCACTATAATAATACCATAACCTCTCTCACCTGGTCAGCAATAGCTATCTTTAATCACCATTTCCACCCAAGGGTGCTTCCCCATCAGCCATTATGAGAACATATTCAAATCTCTCTCTGTATGTATGTCTCTTCTTTCTGTCTGTCTGTCTCTCTCCCTCTCCGTCCATCCCTCTCTCCCTCTTTCTCTCTCTCTGTCTGTACATTATGTCTGTCTCTCTCCCTCTGTCTCTCTCCGTTTGTCTGTCTGTCCCTCTCCCTCTCTCTCTCCCTATCCCTCTGTCTGTCTGTCTGTCCCTCTCCCTCTCTCTCTCCCTATCCCTCTGTCTGTCTGTCTGTCCCTCTCCCTCTCTCTCTCCCTATCCCTCTGTCTGTCTGTCTGTCTCTCTCTCTCTCTCGCCCCATGCCCCTCGTATTTCAGGTAACGTGTAACAGGTGTGTTTTGGAGGTCAATAGGCGCCGACAGTAGAGGAAGAAAGGATAACAAGAGGAAATTAGAGATGTGTGTGTGTGTGTGTGTGTGGTGATGGAAAGAGACAGATTCCTGGAATGTTTTGCTGGCCACAGCCTGGGCTTGTACAGTGCTGTACAACCGCCCAATAGCATGCAGCGGGAGGCGGGGCCTGTGGTGATGTGACATCGTTATAAGGGAGGGAGGCAGCGTGCAGACACCTGAAAACAAACACATCAGCAACAGCATACCGCAGGGCTGTTAACGCATTGACGATCCTGTTCTCTTATCCTATACCTGAAAACATTAACTATGTCACCTCATTCTGTGGTCTTCCTTCTGATCCATCTGTGGGCTGCAATGCAAGACGGTGAGTGGGTTTTACTCCTTTCTATTGGATAATGCACGGACCAACCTGCCACTGTAGCTTTCACATTGGCTTCATCATTCTCATTCATTAGTATTTAATATGAATGGATGTGTAGCACAAGTGGTTAAGTTGGTGCAACACATGACTGCAATACACTGCAAAAAATGTAACCTAAGATCAAATATATTCAATAAGATGATACATCTTCAATTGAGGCATTACATGCTTTTCTTACAATACCAGACATTTTTACTTGTTTTCAAAAATCTAGTCAAATGAAATGTTTCTGTTCTATTGGCAGATCATTTTGCTTATTTTAATAGCAGTTCCCCTACTTTATAGTTTTTGCAGTGTACTGACAACACAGCTGATAGACAGTTAACGCTACAAAATGTTTTTGCTGTTACAGACCTTACCTTAATGTTAATTAAGTGTATATGAAGCTGCAAATATTTCAGTACCTTAAATTACCTGATGTTTTAAATCTTAAATAACAGTGAATAAATGGCCTGCAGATTTACATACTGAACTGCAAAAACTACATCTAACTCAGTGATAATATTGTTTAAGATTTAAAATCTAGTTGAACTTGTCTCTATAAATGGCTTATCTAGTGACTTAAAATGCACATTTACTTAAATTAATAAATCTTATCAAGTGACTTTCACTGTTGCTTGTTTTAAGCATTAATAAGCTCATAACTAATGTTTTGCGCATATATTTGATAGGGCATTTTTGCAGTATTTACTGTATATGCAGTCATCTAGTTTAGTGGTTCTCAACCTATAGGTTCTGAACTTTTTTATCACCATTTCCTTCCACGTTTTTGATTAATTCAAATCAAATGCTTTGCCTATTTGTGTGTTGAATACAATCTTCTGTTAACGGTTAATACTGTACATCAGATACATTCTTTAGAGGGGTCACATATTTACAGAAGTGAGACATTTTTAAGGCAATTTGAAAGAATGTTTGCGTGGAGAGTTGAGTGTTATCTCCCGGGCCGTCTCAGGTCTGGCTGTTCCACTGATGGCGCAGGACGAGCTGTTACTGCCCCTCCCAAAGGAGCCTAGGTGCAGAACCAGGGCCAGAACCTGCAGGACCAGGCGCTGTGCCTGCAGCAACCAGCTGGACTCTGAGTGCCATTACTTCTGTCACCTGGACATTATCTGGGTCAATACGCCAAGGTCAGCCTCACACTCACACGCACACACGCACACGCACGCACACTAAACTGTTCCACTTAGTCGCACGGAGAGGCTTTTATGATTGCCATTATATTGCCATTACATAATATAACAATATTATGTATACCACTGTTGGGTTAATACATAAACACATTTTATTTATTACCTTATCAACAGGGGTATTACAAAGTATCTTTTGAAAGCAAAAGAGCACTATTGTAAAAGTAGGTGACACGTGTGCCTACCAATCAAGAAACAACATGATCCACACACCAGTATTTAAACCAGCATATGGTCTGGGTGCGGGCTCGCCTAAGTCGCTCCCTCTATTAATACGTATATTCTGTTCTTATCTATCTTCCTTGTGTGTCCTCGGCAGTAAAAAGACACTTGATGGCCTGGGAAGCCCTCTTGCGCGGCGTCGCAGGTCGGCCAGCCGCTGCGAATGCGCTAGTCCCGCTGACAAAACCTGCTCCGTCTTCTGCCGTAACAGGTGAGTCCCGCAAGGAGTAGCCATGCTACTCTACTATTGTTTGTGTTCCCTCAGTTCCGACCGGTCCTTTTATGCGATGCCTGGTTGTCAGCGACCCGCCTGTGTTGTTTTTCCACGCTTTAGGTCTAATCCAAACATTAAAGGGAGTGCTCGTTAGCACAATGCTCCCGAAACCAGATGGAGGAGAACAAATCCTGTGTCAGTACGCAGCATGTAGGGAGGAGATAAACGAGTGGGAGTTGTGAGTTAGGGATTAGTGGTCCCTAGAGATGAATGGGAAATAAATAGCACCACCTAGAGATACTCATTATGCTCTCTGAACACACACTATTTGACTAGTTTAAGATTATGACTATCTCAACGGATGGGCTTGCCGTTCCATGGGAAACAATAAAACATAAAGATTAAGCTTTAACTAGGACTGGCAAGTATGAGTAATAGATAGGCCTATACAATGGTAAGTTCTATTTTTACAGCACTAAAAATAAAATGACCTTTCTTACATTTGTGTATTTTTTTAACAGCCTAGAGCAGTCCTCTTCAAACAGGTCGAAAATACCTCGGCCCAGCCCGCTCAGCATTCTCAGGTAAAAATACCCGTTATTATGAATCATCAACAACAGAAGCAAACAGAAGCAACGCGCACATCACCAGCTGTATTTACACGTTGCGCGATGAATGAGTCTGTCTATGTGCGACACAGAGTTGCGGTGGGGGCAGCCAGAAGTTTCCAGGCTGCCGTTAATCCAGAGGGGAGGGAAGACGCTGGAGTCTGGGTGGAAAATGCATGATGGCGGCTGTCAGCCTGAGGGAAGGACGAGCACATGAACAAACGGCACACTCGTCGCCGCGGGGACGTGGAACAATAGGCCCGTAGAAAGACGTGTCCACGCGGGAGAGTCGCGGGATATTGTCGGCTAAGAAGAGAAGACATAACGCCCAGAATGAAAGCCGAGACGGGACGGAGCCCCCCATAAATTGGTTTGAAACTCAGACAGCACAAGGCTCTCCCGCATCTCAGAGCCTCGCATTCCTCGCTACCCATTCAATTAATAGGTTTAAGTGCACATGTTTTTTACCCCTACTGCCTGCCTTCAACATAGCAGTGAGCTTGGAACTATTGTTGATATTTATAATGCAGTAAAAGAGTCCGTACAACTAACGGCCATAAAAAGGAACGCCTATGGTTCCATAGGTGAAAATATAAATATACAAGGCTAGGCTATTATATCCTACTGTATTAGTGCAGGTTGTTATCAAAACAAAGAACTAAATGCATACTGTTGTGAGAAACAAAGGGTTGTTTTGGGGAATTACTGGTTCCTAATGTTTGTGTAAATAAAATAGTCAATATGTGTCATTGTGTAAAAGTATGGATGAAATCACCTATAAAGAATATATATTTATCAATGGGAAAACTGAATGCATTTTCTCCAACACACAATTATTGTCACTAGCTAAATAGGTCATGCACCAGTCAAAATAAGAAGACAAAACTAAAGAACTTGTTGGGTTATGTTAATAAGGCCAGGTTACATTTTATATAATACATTACGTATTTTGCAACCCTCAAAAAATTGCTATCATACTACATATCTGCAAAATGCAATATTCTTTAAAGAGATTATCAAGTCCGGAGGGGTATCAAGGTGAATAAATAAAGTTAAGACCTACTTTAATGTAAAAGCACTTGCATTAGTTGCTGCTTGCAGGAATGTGATATTTTGCAACACTTCAATATAAATGAGGGAGAATTTGAAACTACTGTATATAAACCATGCATTTTCACTTTCTTGTTTTTGTGAAACGTGGGAGGCCTACTTTATGTTCTACACACTGCGAGACGGACTACACATTATAGAGTAATGTTTTGTCACAAATCAGTTTGCAATATACCTGCACTTGCTTGTCTGAGAAGGATGATATCCTATAACACAGATAATATTGGAGTGCTAATTCTTTTTTTAATGGTTTTATTCATGAATAAAATGTATTTATTGATTATTGATATTTTTTACATTCTTTTTTTTTTATGAATACAATTGGATCTGCCGCAGACTGGGAATACAGTCTATTTCATTTCTGACATCTTGTCTTACATATTTTCTAACATGTCTGGGCACATATAGCTTTTTTTCAGTAGTAGTGTCACTAATTACTATTTCCAAAACTGTAATATTACAATTACTAATCCTAGTAATGCTGCATTACAAGAACAAGATTTCTGGTCCTAGCAAACTTATGGCAGGCTAATTGAACCAACGTGTCCAATCACCTGGTTTGAGAGGCTGCAATGTTTTCACTTTGGCTGATTGTTGACTCCTAAATTAATTATTGTTCCAATAAAGAGGGTTCAATTCTAAAATGATCTGGCTACACAGGTTGTAATTTTTCTGAAGGGATGAGACAGGGTAGTGATTGTGAAAGTAATATAGTAAATGTAATGAGTAATGTAACTAATTCCTTTTAATACCCAGAAATACGTAATGGTATTACATTTTGAAGGAGTAATTAGTAAATATTAACATATTACAATTCCTGAGTAACTTGCCCAACACTGTACAGGACACAGGTGGAACTAACGGGACTGGGAAATACAAGGCAGGAATTGACATAATAGGCCTGGAACACAAGGTCAACACTGAAGACAGATCATGGGACAGACCGTTACAATAACATGTCTCCACAATAGAGAACATGAGAACAAGGTAAACACTGAAGACAGATCATGGGACAGACCGTTACAATAACATGTCTCCACAATAGAGAACATGGGAACAAGGTAATCACTGAAGACAGATCATGGGACAGACCGTTACAATAACATGTCTCCACAGTAGAGAACATGGGAACAAGGTAAACACTGAAGACAGATCATGGGACAGACAGTTACAATAACTTAACCAACCCCCACATTCTCCTGTTGCTAAAATATTATATATATAATAGGTAACTGCAATGTCCATATTTTTCTACATATCTTAAGGGCAGTGACTATATACACTGTATCGGTGAGTTAGATGTCATTCTCTGGAACTGATATGACGACATGACTGTGGCATGTTGATAATGAGGAATTTATTGATTTGATTTCTCCCCTTCCCCGTTGCCTTAAGTGGTAATAAAAAGTTTAATCACTTTATTGCAGTTATATATTACAGTTCAACTTGATGTGAAGATATAATGGTGAATTCTATTTAGCGCCAAACCCTGTGTGTTTTGTGACTTGTAGGGCTCTGTCCGGTCCTGACAGCCATTAAACAGTTGCCACAGCAACAGGTGAGGCCTGTGTGTCTCTTTTCAGAGAGCGTTCACCGCTCCACGGTTACAAATGACCGGTGTAGCCCCATGGAAGAGCTGTGATCTTGGACAAAGCAACATAGGCTACTGTATGTCTGCTGCATTGGACCCTCCAACCTTCCATTATTTCACATTTGAAAACAAGACTGCGAGTTTGAAACCTAAAACATACTCCATATTGAATGTTTAAACAATTTCCACCTCCACCCCTCACAACAGCCACCTGTACAGTATTTAACCTCAGTGAAAAAGCCAGCATGTTATTTGAAATGCACCTGTGCATTCTAACCTTTAGTCCTAGACATGGCTGCCAAAACAATAGCAAGCGAAACTAATTCTAATAAGAAAAAAAAAAAAGAATAGGCCCACGTACATGCTAATTAGGTGCTTTTATTGTCACATGTTGCGAAATTCATCCTCTGCACCCATGCCTCAAGGGAGCAGTGGACCAACTCCATATAGGAGCCAGAGTCACTGATCAGATGGCACTGGCTGGAGGGTGAGCCTAAAATGTTTTTAGATGGTGAGGGAAACCAGAGCACCCGGAGGAAACCCACCCACATGCAAAGTCCACACAGAAAGGCCAGGACGACCGTGGTTCGAACCTGTGACCTTCTTGATGTGAGGCCACAGTGCTATATCCACTGGGCCACCGTGTATGTTGTGCTTCAGCTGGACTTTGAAGAGGAGACAAATCTGATACATGTTTACGAATGTGGTAGCATTTATAAAGTTCAGAGCAGATTCAACCAGCTATGTTATGAGATATAGTGTCGTCTTGATGTGTGTCCAGGCATCAGGCCTTCAGGGATGTCTAACGTGATGTGAGCATGCACATAATGTATGAGAAGCCTAGCACAGACTGCAGAACAATGAGAAACTAAATATGAAAACATGGATAAGCATCTGTACATTTATCATCAGTAAAGTATTCACATGGGATTATTTGGTCAGACAATTTGCCACAATAAGAGTTCAAATGGCATTTTGTTGTTACATTACTGATAGGCCATAATAATCTGCCTAGTAGTCTAGATATCCAAATAAAAGTTTAACAGTTTACCATTGTCTCTGGTTAATGTCATTGTATAGCTCCAATCTAACCTGCCAATAGTTTTTAAACATTAACTAGACCCTTAAGAATAAACATTCAAAGGGATGAACATGTTTAGACAACTTAAACTTTTATTGGGAACTGTTGGCCCTGTAGTTACAACAGCCAATCAGATTGATGCTTCTAGAAATACAGCCATTTGCAGTGAACTGGAATAGCCAATTGAGGTGGTATGGGCATCTGGTAAGGATGCCCCCCTGGGTGTCTGCCTTGGGAGGTTATCCAGGTACATCTGGCTGGGAGGAGGCCTTAGGGATGACCCAGGTGGAGAGATTTTATCTCCACACTGGCCTGCGAACGTCTCGGGATCCCCCAGTCAGAGCTTGCTAATGTGGCTCGGGAAAGGGGAGTTTGGGGTCTCCTGCTGGAGCTGCTAACCCCACGACCCGACTCCGGATAAACATGATGAATGGAAATAGAGTTGGTTCTGGCCTGGGTTCCATGTGTGCCCAAACCTTGCAGTTTTCCAGCTTGAATTGCAATAGAGCATTGTTGTATTAAGATGTAATACATGTAGGCTGTGTTAACTGCTACAGAAAATGGTGCACATTAGACGCATCTGTTGGTCTTATTTTAGCAATTTCAATATGTTGCTGAATATCTCATGGAAGGCCAGGTCACCGTACCTGTGTAGATACTGTAGGCCTGTGGCAAGCCTGTTTGGAACAGTGATCAGACAGCTCGTCCTGTTGTCTGCATCGAGTTCACCGAACAAGCATAGTCTATAGTTTGTTGAATATACATTGCAGGGTCTGTCTATATGAGGCTCGTCTGCGTATGAGAGTCTTTGTAATTCCTACACTGATTTAGTGGGTACAAGGATATATCCATAAAAGACATGCACTGATAACATCAGTGCTACTAGAATACACACTGTCATCAGATTTGCATGGTGCTGATTACTCTACTCTTAGTAGATTGGAAGTGTCTTGAGGACCCAACTGTTCAGAGGGGGGTTTGCGTAGCACTTTACCCATTTAACAGGAATAATCCCTTAAAGATTGCCCCAGCACATGGTCAAAAGCAACGTTAATGCAAATAAATGATTGAAAGTAGAAGGTGCAAATAGTGTTAGTAGTCTCACTTTTATTAAAAAATGCTGCAAATAATGTAGTCGACAGCCATGTCACACAGCTGAACTAAATCAAAACAGCATTAATATTTTATATTCACATCATACAGTATAACTGATATTTGACCAGGCAGGAGAGCAAATTATCCTATGAATTTATGAAATGTCATTAAATTACAGTGCATTAAATATCAGGCTTACCTACCATGTAGATGCCTAGTTACAGGTGTAGGCCACCTCTAGGTATTTGTAGGTTCCAAAACATGGGTCTCCAAATTGTGTGTTTGATGCCACAACTTCACAGTAACGTTTCCCACTACAGCTGAGAATACAGGGTAGAGTGATTGCATGAGGAATTGTGTTAGTACTAGTTGTGCAAGTAAGTGTTTAAAACAAGCAGCAATCATTTTATGATACATGTATGGTGCTTTGAACTGCAGAATCAGTCTTTAAACTTTAATCCTCAAGTGTCATATTTGACACTTGAGGATATTTGCCCTGCTGCCACAGTAGAAATTGATTCCGATGACATTAAAAGAGCCATGCTGTAGAAACCGCATTTTAACTACAAAGAGAATGAACAGCTAGCAGACTATAAAATAGACTACTAGGGGGGAGGGGGGGGGGGAGAACCACCTTTTAACCACTGAGGCAGTGACAGGGTTTGAGCAGTCGATGTTCAGAACTTGAGTGACAGGCAGTTTGTAGATGCATGTAGTCTGGTCACGGCGGCCATAGTCAGCACCAATGATGGACATCACAAGGCCCTTGTCTAAGGAAGGGTTGGGATCATCAATACCAACATTCAGGTTTGAGCACCAAGTTTAAATGTCAGCCCGCTATAGTGACTAAATATAAATAAACTGAACACTAGTTTCAGCAATTATGTGATGCGAATAGTAAATATATTTTTTAATTAAGCAGACTTCTATATGTGCATTAAAAATTGAAACTTACCACAGGTTAATTCACCATAAGAATTTTCACATACTTGAACTTGAGTTGAAACGCAACATGGGTCAGGATGCGTTAATGTACGTCTGAGCAGAGGTAACAATGTAGTTGAAACTGGCCCTTTTTGACCAACAACAGGCAGCTAAACCACTATTAGGAACCTGCAAGACATTTCCTGGAGTAGCCTACATAGCAGAAATACTTCAATTGCCAACACCACATGTTGTCTACATAAATCTATTAATAAAAGGGCAGTAGATTTTAAAGAAAGTCCATTTTATCATTTCAAATGAAAGAAAGTCCATTTTATCATTTCAAATGAATGCAACTCACTTGCCGGCACACAGGTGGTGGTGTCCACATACTTGAACGTGCCAGGACACGGGTCAGCGGTCTGGAAGATACTTGAAGTCACCTCACAAAAGGTCTTGCCATTACACCTGGGGGGTGGGGAGTAACTAGATTACACCACAACACAAATAAACCAAGCATCTTTACCACATCATTTAGAATGATGCAGTGACTTTGAAGTTAACAATAAGCTTTCTATAGATGGTGACCTGTTAGCGAGGACATCCAGAGTGCCATCTTGAGAACATGCAGTATTAGTGAGTTGCTGTCGAGGTTTACCACGGCTGCATGTCCTCCTGCTGGTACGTCCATACAAGGCTTGTGTCACTGAGATGCTAAATTCGAAAATGTAACCCCACATTAGTCAATTTACAAAAGTTCTAGCTTTGGAACAGGTTCCCACCCCCTTTCAGCTTTTATGTGAGGAAGCAGGTAGGGCATTTAGTAGATGAAGAACAAACATACCACAACTTAAGCATTGAACACTGACCATCATCACAGGTGATGACTCGTACTGTGAAAAGAATAAAAACAGTGGTTCTCACTCCTGGTCGTGGGGACCCACTGTCTTGCATGTTTTAGATGTCTACCTACACAAAACACAAATGACTAGACGATCAAGTTAGCAGGCTTCTGTAGACATTAGAACATTCATGTGTGTCAGGTGTGTTGGAGCAGGGATACATCTTAAACATGTAGTCTGATCTCCAGGACCAGACGTGTGGAACACTGGGCAAGGACATGCAACAGTATACTTACCTGCGCTTGTGAATGTAAAACAGACTGCTGCTAGCACTGGAAGAGAAGCACATCAATAGATTGCACAGATGTACAGTAAAAGTGTCTCATCCTGTGTCTCTCAATAGAACAACCAAGTGAAATAAGCAGAAGAGAGATATTTACGCTATAAGAACACACACTTGACCTAGCAACAACCTTACTATGCAGCATCCGTAAACTCACGCAGTGCCATGGTTGGTCTGATGAAGCACGTCATCTTCAAGGCGCTAACTAGAACAATACAGCACCAACTGCCTTTTATACAGTGGGCAAATCTCTTCCCCTCCTCCTGCTCCCCTGTATGACCCCTTAGGCATTGCCAGACTAATTATAATATTTAAATAAAATAAATAGTTGGGAATCGATATATGTATTCATCATTCTATAATTAATGCATTAAATAACGTTACAATGTAGTATTATCTTAACAGAAAAGTTAGTTATTTGCAACCTATTTGCAACTGTGCTATGGCAGTTCATTAGACACCTGCAGCAGAACCAGAGGCTCATTTGTGCACCTGATACCTCCAATACTGATACACGTTAGGTGGAAGCTGTATTGAGCAGCAGGGGGCAGTGTTGACTTGCACATGGGTTTATACCAAGCAGGGTCCATTGTCTCTCTGATGGCCCATGAGTCGAGATTCATTTTCAAGTTTGAGAAGAGTTATCATTACTGAATCTGTCATCACCACATACAGCACTACACTTGCTTTGTTCACCTTGCATGTTTGTTGTTTTGTTATCTTATTCTATATTATGTCATTTAATTTGTTGAACACCACATTGCAAACTGGACACATGTGGGCGTGGCTGCTATTTTGTTGTGCAAATGCCAGAGAGACTTGGAATAGGTGATATATAATTCTATAGAAACCTTCGCCATTGACTTGATTGATTTAGCATTTACTCTAAAAGTCTTTGATTTTGTGCTCGGTAAAGCATAGGATACATGCATAGGATTACAGCACATGGTTATTTAGTCAATGCAAATAATCCTCCAAACCGGCTTTATTGACATTGTTAGAAATATGTACATGAGCACCAAAATAATATTATGGAGCGCCATATACAGTATCAGCCAAGTGTGGCAGCTGGAAATATTTTATCGGAGCAGTAAGACAAGTTTATGAAAGGAGTGTGTATTGCAGGTGGTTCTTCGACTGCAATACCACCCATCACCACACGTCACAGCTGCTTCAAGCCTAGAGTCAGACCCTGCCCCCTAAGTAGATATTGTATTGGCTGAATGTGACTAAAAGTGTATTATCTCAAAACTTAGATAAGGATATAATAAATTACAGATATTTGACAAAACATTCATGACCTTCTACAAATTAATGCAAAGGTCCAGACAGAGTAGGTAACATTTATTTACATTATGTATTTAAAATGCATAAACATGTCAACCTTCTGTGTACGACTTGCATAAAAAGAAATTACATTGAATGTGTATCTAGCATTTCCTAACAACAGACAACGTGCTATGCAAGTCCTAATACCTCAAATAATTACAGATTATTATTAGACTAGTATTATGCATTACGAATTCAGATAGACAATAAACAGGCATTCCACTGAGTGCATGCGATAAAATATTCCAAACGACAGTCCGGCATTGACAACCGCAGTCCACATGGTGGCGCCATAGAAGATGATTTCAGAGGTCTTGGTCGAACTGGGGACGTTCACTAAACGCAGGCTGAAACCACAGCTGTTATAAAACAAAGAGAAAATGCATGTCAAGATTTTAATAACATGTTTTCATCCACTGTGCATGCAAAGCTACTGTATCAGCTACATTTCTCGGCCACAGGTCAATATATCTGGATTTTACAAGAGAAAATTAACCTAACCTACCTCTCATCATGTACATTGGGCCAGCTGTATTTCATGCTCCTTGCGTGGCCATCGCTGGAGTCATGGACGATTGTTGACGATTGCTGGAGATACGGACAGGCTTCTCGCTAACGGCTAACTTCCACACGGCAAGATTGGTGGCCAGCACAGGGCAAATCAAAAATTAAATAAGTAAATAAAACAGTGCAGACGTTTGCTGGATTAATGCCATATATCAAATGTATGTTCATAACTACTGTATAGAAAATAAAAACAATACTAACAACCAGTAAAAAGAAACACAAGAAAAAAAAAAACACTAGATAGGTAATTTAATTAGTCAAATCTATAAAAATACATCCATCTTCTCTTTTACCGTGTTAAGCAGGTCTGGACTTGTGCACAATCCTTGTCACAGCGCATGAAGAAGGTAATCTAAAAAAAACAAATGTTTTACTGATGTGCATGTATGTGTTCGGCATATTTGGGAGAACCATTGGTCTGCATGGTTACCTGGACTACATTGAAGACAATAGAAACCACTGGAAAGACTATTTTGACAGCTGATTCGCAGTGGAAATAGCCTGCAAAACTGACCACCTTAAAGACCTCCATTAGCAGGCCCCAAATGCAAAATAGTACGAATCCCACTGAAATGGAAAGACCCAACAAAACATTAACACAAAATAAAAAAAATAAATAGGTGCTTTTATTGTCACATAAACATACGTGTAGCGAAATTCATAAACAAACAACACAGTGGTGTGAATGGGTGGGAGGGCGGTGCTGATAATCATAAGTGATAAAGACTCTTATTTCCCACGATATCGCTTGCTGTTACTGATGCATTTTCGCTTGACACAGGAAGACAGTCAATAACATTCAAGGGACTGTAGGGAATAGAAGAGAACATTCTTACTTGTGAGCGACTGAGGTCCAGCATGATCCCAGATAAAGCATTGGTCCTTCCAGGTGGAGATTATTTGAAACAGTATCCACGCGGTGGAGGCCAGCATGAAGATGATCAGGTACACCTGGGTAGCCTTTTAGTTAATGTGTACATCTGTCCTCCCTCCAGGTGTAATGGAAAGACCTTTTGTGAGCTAACGGCAAGTGTCTACCAGACGTCTGACCCATGCCCTGGCACTTAAAAATATGTGGACACCACCTACACATGCGTGCCAGCCAGTGAGTTTTTGCCATCTTGTGAACACTGGAGCATCAGTTGAACATTAGACTTGATGTGACCTGACTGTATTCTCTAAAGGGGGTTTTACTTCTTTAGGCTCATGATAGCCCAGTTGATGGTACGTATCTTCTTCTGTAGTCACTTTAAGGTTAGACTCTCCAATGCATTGCTGAGTTTCGAAGCGATTACTGGACTAGACCAGCTACTTTAAAGGGGTTTGGACATTCTAGATAATGGTGTAGCACTGAGGCTCTGTTTCAGATAGTTGTGGGCCGGAGTTTCATAAATGTTTCAAGCTTGGTTCGCCTTTTACACAATGGATGAATGGTACCTACAGTAGCATAATGTTGGTGGAACCTTAAGAATTGTTAGGGTCTACTGCCCTATAGGTACAACATATACTGAGAATTTAAGAAAATGTTTGTGGAAGATGACAGTATTTTGGATGCTTGTATTTATCTTGTCAATGTTTTCAAAAGTTTAAGACTGCTTGGCTTACTGTCAATATTTCTCTTCCAGATCACGTTCTTGTGATTCGGAGGCCCTTGGCAGAGACTGGTTGAGGCCTACAAAATAATGTATTTCTTTACCTTTTCAGCAATACCGGACACAATTTGAACATAACTTCTTTGTTTATGGTTGATTGGAAATGGCGTGATCGTAAACACTTGCATTGCTTCCCCTTTCTGAAGAGGGTAAATCAAATAGTTAAACTAATTTAATTAAGGGTACACGCTGCCATATTAGCTACAGTATGAATAAGCCATGTTGTTCAGCTCCTGTGAAGCACCTGGAGCTTTCTCCTTCTTTAATGCCCTCATTCTGGCTGCGCTTATTTCTCTTCTTTAATGTTTGGGTTCTGTTGCTTCCTTTCTTTCACCAGTAATGTTCTGGAATTGTGTTTCTCCTCCTGTCTTTTTGCTGCACCACTAACACATGATCGTTTCATGCTATCTGCTTTTCTTTTACTGTACAGTAGGCTAACTATTTAATCCACCTATAGTGTTCTGCGTCATTATTTGTAAGAAACATAAATTATAAAAATAACACACTGTTCTAGAATATTTTTGTATTTCAGGCCCATTAT
This sequence comes from Typhlichthys subterraneus, assembly GCA_027564835.1. Lineage (NCBI taxonomy): Eukaryota > Metazoa > Chordata > Actinopteri > Percopsiformes > Amblyopsidae > Typhlichthys > Typhlichthys subterraneus. The sequence continues at coordinate 12,681 of JAODUH010003057.1, read as the reverse complement.
TGGGCCATAGGGGGCTGCCTACTTTGCTTAATAGGCAGCACCGCCCGCCTCTGTCTAATTGAGCATCACTAGTCTACTGTTAAAATATACAAACCCAGTTCCTAAAACAGTTTGAAAAATGCTAATAAATACTAAAGAAAATGATTTGTATATTCCGTTCAACCTGTACTATATTGGAAACAATACAACACATTTTTTTTTTTATGACTTTGTTTTGTGAAAATATACACCAATTTCAAAACGGAAACACACTTTACTTAAATTTTTTTAATGTGATATTGGTGAATTTTGTCCAATAAAATTGCACCTATTATTTAGGTCTTCAAGTGCACAATTGTAGAGCCTCCATTGCCATATTTTGTGATTCATGATCCACCAAGCTTTCTCAATCAGCAACAGTTCAGGACTGCAGACAAGCAGATCAAATAGCACCCCACTCTAACACCTACTGCTTATGCAGAAATTCAAAACTCCAATGAAGTTGTCATAGATTGTTGAATTATTGGATATTCAGTGAATCCAAGAACGTATCAAGTATAAAAATGTATCACACCTTGATCTTCAGTATGATACATTAATATACTTTAAAACAAATATCCATACATACAATTCACAATTTCACCCAAGACAGAGCATACAGTACCATTGTATTTTGTCAAAGACAAAAGCTTGACAAAGACAACATTTCAGCAAAGTTTAATATACTGAAATAGATTTAGACAGGTTCCTGAGAGACCAACCTCTATCTTCTAGGGAAATGTTTTGCAGTGTTTACATTTTCTAATGAACTTTCAGATATTTTGTAATGGGCCTAAATAGGTTTCTTACGTATTTTTGCCTTGGTATGATGCGCTAGAGCTGTGGAAAATGGTTTTGTTATGGCTGATTCTGCATCACTAACATTCACACTGAAACTTCTTTTCTCAAACGGGTTTTATCTGCATTCCGCCATTATGGCTAGAAAGTATGAATATCAGGTCAAATGACCAAAGCTTAAATAACTGGGGTGAATTGGAGTACTTGATCGGCAGCCACAACCATGAATAAGTACTACAAATAAACAGGTAAATTCTGGTCAAACTGACAGAAATTAAAGGTGGTTTTTAGGACATGCTTTATTTGATGGTGTTGGCTTGTCTCTGCGCTCAGGACCTTACCATAATATAGCATTTTTATTCAATCCCTAACCTACAAATCCTCGGACTGCCATTTGTAGAGTTAGAATTGTCATCCGGTGACGACCACATAAGTGGGTTGGAAGCTCTCTTGTACAGTACACTTATTGCTTGGTTTGGAGTAAAGTCAGGGATGGAGGGATATATACACAATGGTTTTTACCTAGTTTTCCATTGTTTAATTTGTTCCTTTTATTCAAATGTTTTTAAACTGTAAAGCACGTTGAGTTGCACATTGTGTATGAAAGGTGCTATACAAATAAAGATATTATAACATGTCATATAGTTTATTTGTCATAATAGCCCAATCAACATATCACAAGAATTTGGGACCTGGGTTTCTTTGATTCTGTAGCTTCCGTTAACACACAGGACTTTGAACAGACTGGACAGTTTTTGGGAGACCATACAGCCAGCACTATTTCAAATGCATGGAAGTATATCAATGATCTCAAGAGACGCTTCTATCAGGCTAGACTGGGTTTCCACCGGACTTCACAACAGCTCATAAGAGGATGCCTGTGCAGCGTTGACATATAGGCCTACCAATATTAAAGCAGTCGACAACAGCGATATTTCAGTGTCTCATGGCAAGAAGGAAATTTAAGCAGATGTGATATAGTGCCACCATTTCCCCCAGTTTTATCCTGTAGTAAAAAGTTTATGTATAGCCCAAGATACCTTGTCTCATAATTATGAGATCCTGAGCTTGTAATTAGATATGTTCCTTGAGTACAGGGTCTTGACATAATCCAATAACAAACATTTTGACAGCTCCTCACTACTGCCAAAAGTTAATGAGCTACAACCAACATGTTTGGTAACCATGCAGTGGAATATATTTTAGTTTGAATAGATAAAGTCTCTCCCACCAGTAGAGAATCATAATATGATAAGTAGTATATACACACATACACTCTAGTGTTGTCAATGTACACAGGTCACTGTTCACGCAAAGGAGCTGAAAAAAATAATGAAAAGTTAATGCTGTCATTGCTTAGCATACAATCATGACATTTGACCAGTGGGCTTTGATTCAAAATTACAGAATTTGTTTCATATAAAAAGAAACTTTAGCTTTTCCGACTACATTGTACAGTTGAAAACAATGGCACTTCAGTACATTTAATGTGCATTTGGCTGTCCAGAATTTATGTAGTTCAGTTATCAGGTATGGCTCCGCATGTTGTTAACTGCACTACTGAGAATATACATTTCAGTTGTGTAGTCATTTTCCTCAATCCAGAGCTATAGTTTTGACATCTCTAACCACTGATCCCCAGTTAAAGTGGGTCACATTGCAGCCAGGCCTTGTGCAGTAGATACTTACATTTACAGGTGTAGACCACCTCTAGGTACCTGAAGTTCCCAGAACATGGGCCAGCAGGAGAAACAACAGTACAGCGATGCTTGCCATTACAGCTGTGAACACACACTTTTATGAGTGAGTTAGGCATTTGTATTCAAAGTATAAATAGCAGTACCTTGACTAACAAAATGACAAGGCTTAGCACAGTAGTCTTAAGAGTCATCTCCAACGTAACGTTGCTGGTCAACATGAACTGCACCTTGAGGCCACTGTGGCAGTGACCGTGATGGGGATACAAATGCGGCAGCGCCAGTGGTAAACAGGCGGTTGGTAAGTGCATGTTGTCTGACCAGAGCCATGAACTGCACTGGTGATGGCTATTAAAAGGCCCCCGCCTGAAAGGATAAGGTGTTGAGGAAAGGGGGGGGTATAAAGTTAACCATGTCCTCTGTTGCAAGTCACACAAGTTGACCCAATTTAATTATTAAGAACTTACCACAGGTTAGCTCATGTGAAGAGTTTTCACATATTTGAATGACAGCTGGAAAAGAAACAAGGTCAATCATCTTCTTTTTCAATTTCAGTTCTGACAGACTAGTAGCCCAACTATTGTTCTAACCTTAGTTAGAGCAGTTTCTGAAGATAAAACTGTAGAAAGCCTGTTCATACCAGCATTTGGTCATTTATATTTTTGGTTATCATAAGCAACGCATACATACAGTTGTCATTTAAGATGAAACTTTTACAATCTGGAGTATACAGATTGAAATGTTACATAAATATACATACACAGCTCATCTGCTGAGACGCAGGTGTAGGTGGTTTCCAAATACTTGAACGTGCCAGGACAGGGGTTAGAAGTATGGAAACCAGTTGGCTTTACCGCACAAAACATCTTGCCATTACAGCTGTAGGAAGGACAGGTAGAAATCACATCAAATTAAATAACAGCTTCATCAGATCAATTGGAACAATGCAGTGCGATGGTGGAGTCAAGTGGTGATTTAAGATCCACTTCAAGATGGCGACCTGTTAGTGAGGACCTCCAGAGTGCCATCTTGAGAACATGCAGTATTAAGGAGCTGCTGTGGAGGTCGACCCTGACTGCAGGTCCATCTGTTGGTACGTCCATACAAGGATTGTCTCACCACGATCACCCCGTTGGCTGATGAAAGACAAAAAAAAAAAAAAGTAATTTTAAAAAAAGAAAAAAAAAAAAGTTAAAATCCAAGTACATTACAAGCAAAGCATAATATTGGATATGATTAAAATTGATGTACTATATTGCAAGATAGATTCACAGAATTCTTAAATAAACAGACACATTTATCTGAATACCTAGGTTTACAAAGCTAATGCATTTAATATAAACACATCATCTGTTTTATGGTAAGGAAGCATGTAACGCAATTAGTAGCAACAACTGATACCACAACTTAAGTGTTGGACACTCCTTCCATCATCACAGGTGGTGACTGTTGCTGTGGAAAGAACATTAAACAAGCATGAACAGAAACCCCTATACAATCAATGGTAAAGGCTGGAACTGTGGAACATGCATTCGTAGAGATTTACCTGCACTTGTGAGTGTACCACAGAATGCTGCTAGTACTAGAATAGAAACACATTACAATATTACACTGACATACAATTACTCATGTTACGCTCTCTCAAAGGTAAAAGTGACATTTGAAGATCAACATCGATGCATGAAGAATACACACTTTAACCAACAGGCCTAACATGCAGCTTCTTAAAGAAATTCACAATATCCCAACATTAAGAAAACTCACACAATACTGTGGTTTGTTTGACAGACAGCATCTTTTCAGAAAATGACCAGAACAGCATAAACACATCACTTATATAGTGGCCTGTTCATTTGTAAGACCCCTTTAGGCGTTGCCAGATTGTATTCTGAACTAATATTTTTTGGGAAAGAAAATATGCTTTTGTCATTCTATAATTAATCAGTGAAATGTATTAAATAACCTTTAAATGTATGGATATCTTATCAGAAAAGTTAAGGATCAGGATTTTTGCAAATTCAAAATGTCAGTTTGTTGCCAGATGAATTAAAATATTTAAATAAAATACTTAGTTGGGAATGGAAATATGTATTCACCACTCTACAATTATTGTATAAAATAAACTTAAAATGTATGAATATCTTAAAAGAGAAGGTAATTATTATCAATTTATTTTGCAATTCTGTTATGGCAGTTCATTAGACACCTGCAGAAGAATCAGGGTCTCTGATGTCTCCATTCTGTTACAAAAAGGTAAAAGCTGTATTCAGCAACAGGGGGCAGTGTTTCCCAGCAAGTGGAAGAACAGGTTAATGGAATGATGTACTGCCATGCCAATTATACGATATAGGATTATCAAAAACTATATGTTTGTAAAACAGGTGGGACCTTCTTCAATTCTGGAGCTGCCATGGGCACACAAATGATGGTAGGCTATATGTATTATATTATTATTACGTAGACACACTTACACAATATGACATGACTGTATGCCATGACTCATAGGCCTGCTTCATTTAAATGTAGTTTCACATAAATCCTTATTTTCTTTTATTAAAGTAATTTTGATTTCTTTATGTCTTTATTTCTTTGTCTTAGTGGACCGGAAGCATTGCTTGATCTCACATACACTCTTCCATCCAGACGGGCTCTAAAGGAAATGGTGGTCCAGAAATACGATACCCACTGTATAAAAGGCTGTTGGTGCTGTTTGTTTCAATAATTGCTATTGAGCTTCTGAAATCATGTTGTCCACCAGACAGACCGCAGCACTGTGTGAGTTCACTTGTTGCTGAGCTTTAAGATGCTGTAGGCTACAGTAAAATCTGTGCTGTCTGAAGTTTGTCTTCTTAATTGACACCTAGTTTCTCTTTTCTGCTTGATTGTCCTTATAAGTACATCAGTATAGACATACAGTATTTGTATCTGCTTTATATCTTGGTGTAATGCAGTGATGTGTTTCTCTTCCAGTGCTAGCAGTACTCTGTTGTACTCTTACAAATGTAGGCAAATATCTTATGATGCATGTTCCAGCCACACTGTCTGTGTGGGTTGGTTTCAACGACCTTGATTTAACTTGGTCACAGACCACGGGTAGATAATGATTGAGTGTACATTCCTACCATGGCTATTACTTTCTAATGTTTCATGTGTATCTACTCTTACAAAATAGACCTTTTTATAGAAAAGGGATTACTTTCCATGCAAAACGTGTTTCTTTTTCATCTTGCATTCAAATATGTGTTCGCTCCTCGGCTACGCTAACCTGTGGTAAGTTCGTTTTAATATAGTTTTCATTATGAAACCTTTACTTTAAATGTACTCGCCAGTGTCACAAACGCTAGAGTTAGTGTTTACTATTTAATCCTGTCTCCCTGGGGGACAAGTTGCAAATTTTACTAAACAATGCTGCTCAAACGTCACCCCTCTTGCACAGTACCATCTTCTGGTGTAACTGCACCTTAGAATTATATACAGATTGTGTGCGTGAATTTACTAAAGTTCAGTTTTTATGGGCTAAAACCTGATCTACACATCATCTGTTCACCCCAGGACATGTCTGGTCTTCAGCAGTACACTCAGTCCGCTCATACGTCATCACATTCAAATATTAACTGTTCCCCCTCCCCTCACTTAGCTCCTTGATGCGTTTTTCGAAAGTTGTAGTGGGTGGAGTCAGACTCAGAACTGGGGTGCAGTTACACTTAACAAAGATCGAAGCTCAGTGTTTTTGATACAGATTGTCTTAAAAACGTACAACATTTCTTCTTTTAGGCAGGGGTCGTGTAATATCATCAGTGCTGTGTATGGAAACACTGGTCAGACAACGTGTCCCGTCCAACCATTCATCCCACACATTTGCCGGATCCCTATCGATGACCCTGCCTCAGCCACTGACTCGGTGTCCCAAAGGTGCATTTCAGATCCTTGGACATTAACTTAAATGTGGATTAAAGACTGATGTGGAAAGATGTACTGTAAAAGGGCTCAAAGCATTGTCCTTTTGTTAATGTCATACACGTATAGTGGTGGGTGATTTTATCTGAATAATGCGTTAAATTGCTGTTTAACGCACTAGTACAGTACAATTGTATTGCTTGATTTCCTAGAGGTGGTCTACATCTGTAAATGTGAGTATACGTAATGTGAGGGCGTTACTTATATTGAATAGCCTGACAATTGCATTGAGCCCCAGTGTTATAGATCAATGGGTCAGCCGTACTTGTATTCTATTGTTTAGGTTTTGGAGTAAGCTGTCATTGCCACTGACCACCAGTTCTTTGGCCAACGTCTATCTTGTTCAGTCATCTGTTTACCTTTTTTTTTCTTTCTGTCCATCCTCCAGATCGACATTGACATGGTAACACTTTTTTTCGGTTTTGATAAACAAATAAAACTGTCAAAACATCTAATGCTCAATAATATAAACTTATTTTTCTATTTCATTATGGCAGTTCACTAGACTCCTGCAACCAGGGTCTCATTTTGTCCACCTGATATTTCCCAGTGTTGCCCATCATGCTGGCACTCTGTGGCCCTCTGATCTGATACCCCAAACAGGCTATATCCAGCCCGAGCCTGTCAGCTAATACAGTCAATGGGGTGTCTAACCCGTATGCTTACTGTTGGCTTTAACCCCCATATGTCGTGTTAACTTTTGGCTTCAATTTCTTACATTTTTTTTTTTCTTCAATCGTCCACGCCGCTGACATGGTGATGCCAATTTTTTATATTGTCAACATCTTTGTTTGATTTTGCCTAAGATAATGTTGGATATCAATGGTCACAGGGAGTCATTGCTACTGATATGTGGACATTTCTTAATACCCCACCTCGGGAAGAGTTAAAAATAATAAAGATAGCCCTAGACTAACTGTTGGAGCATAATTTAGCAAATTATTTTTTTGCATGAGCTCAAGTTTGGTAAGACACTCCAGACCAGGTCTTAAAACTGCAGTGTGGATTACTGTTACATATTAATAAACAGCATCACTGGGAAATGTAACCTGATACAGTACTACAGAATAATGAAGCATTGAAGTGTATAAGCTTAGCAAGAAGGCCAACTAAAGTCCCTTGGCTTCTGTTCCAGTTTGCCATTTCTAAAGCTCTGGATGGAGCTAGTGAATGCATGAGAGTTTGTTTATAATGCATTCCGCCAGCCAGTAATCCGCTTTATCTGGTCAAGTCGCGGGAGCAGCATCTCAAGCAGAGAACCCACATTAGCCAGTTCTGACTAGGGGATTCCAGGTGAGTGTGGAGATACGGTGTAATCTCTTTACCGCCGGCTTTCCCGGAGGTCTCCTCGCAGCTGGATGTGCCTGAAACCCCTCCCTGGGAAGGTGCCCAAGGAGCATCCTTACCAGATGCCCATACTACCTCAACTGGATTCATTCCATTCCACATAAAGAAGCAGCAGCTCTGAGTTCCTCATGGATAGCAGAGCTTTTCACCCTCTTTTAAAGGGAGACGCCGACCACAGAAAAGCCATACAGTATCTGCAATTTGTGCCCGCGATCTCAGTTATGACAATAGGTGAAGGTAGGAGACAAATAAGTTTAAATGCCTAGGTTTAGATTAAATGTATAGAAATTAAATCTGGCTCAGTCCAATAATCTTCTGTTAATGTGCAGATCCGTTATAAGCGTAGTTTCTTCAAAGAAAAGCCTACCTGACCTCCAAATCCATTTGTAAAGGTACGTTTTACCAAATAGTAAAACATTTGAGGATAAGGCAATCAGAACTTTACTCATAAGAAATGTCTTCCACAATCCATTCATTGGCTAATTAACGACAGTAGCATGATCTGCACTGATCCATGGTGTAGCTACTGTGTCATGAGTTTTACATTAGATGAAAGTACATTTTTACAATTCAGTAGTAGTGATTTTTTGTAGATTACTGTAAAACACTTTCAATCTCATCGCAATATTATGAAAGAAAGCAAAAACAATAATATGCAAAACATTGAGTTTATTGTTAGTCATCAGTACTGCAGTCAACATCCACATCAAGGAGCTGCAAATAAGGGCACAGACAAGTAACCAAAATGTTAATGTAAACAGCAAAAACGTGGGCCATCATAATAAGTCTGACCAATGGTCTGTGCTTCACATTGTCACAAGGTAGTGCATTTTAAAGAAAATCATGTTTCTGATTGAAGGCTGCCCTGCTAATGACATTGACAGCTTTTGAAATGTAAACTAATAAGCCCACTAACAAACAGTGAAAACCTTTACACCTGTATTTAGAGCCTGAATTATTTCCATCTGGTTGAATCAAGATTGTAGCCCTCCATGTGGAAACTTTTCATAACGCCATAGTGTATGTTAGACATCATTCTATTAGAATAGGAATTGCTCTCTGAACACAATCTACAAGTACAGTATGTACTTACATTTACAGGTGTAGACCACCTCTAGGTACCTTCTCATGCCAGCACATACGTTGCTGACGGAAGCAACCTCACAGTGACGTTTCCCATTACAGCTGTTAGATTTAATAAGGCGTTTCTGTTAAACTACTATTAACTTTATTATCTTAAGAAACATCCCAACAGTTATCCCCAGCATCAGTCTTTAACTTGGATAAAGCTTAATCATCTAAGAGTGAAATGCACCTTTGGGCCACTGAGGCAGTGACTGAGGCAGGAACCGCGATTAAGCAGTATATTTCAGGGACAGGTGGTTGGAGGGGACACGTTGTCGGACCAAGGTCGCCATAAACAGCACTGATTATGGTTAATACACGACCCTTGCCTAAAATGAAGGAAAGTAGAGGATGTCAGTAACCTTTTATTCTGGAATGATAGTGGTACCGTGCAGAAGGAGGAGTAGACGTAGGTGAAATGGTTCAAGTCCCTCCATCCCACCCAAGCAAGAAAGCCATTTTAGCATTACACAATTTTAACCACTGTGTGGTTAAAGTTTGTGTTCATGTGAGATGTTTAGTTTGACAAACATCTCACATGAACACAGGTCCATTTACTGTTGCATCATGGGTATTCCAATAATGTATAGGTACTTACCACAGGCTAGCTCAGCCGTAGAGTGAACACATATTTGAATGAGAGCTGGAAAAGAGACTTAGATCATTTCTAGACACACACACACTTTGCAAGGGTCAATTTTAAATCGACTAGGCAGCCAAATCAGTTAACCTTTACAAACCATTTACTGCAGATCAACTCTGCCAGTTAATGTTTCCATTTGGAGATTTAAATTTGTTCATACTACTGCAGACACATTATATAGAGTATGTACCACTTCATGAATCATTGGAATGAGTGCAAAAAAAAGTTGTACAAGTGGTCCCTTTGGCCATTAATGGCCCAAATTATTCAAAGAAGTGTGTGTCAGTCACGTCTGATTTGTTAATCGATAGATTTTATGACTTCACATAAAACAACTCACTTGCTGGGACACAGGTGTAGGTGGTGTCTATGTACTTGAACGTGCCAGGACAAGGGTCAGAAGTATGGAAAATACTCACATCTACCTCACAAGATGTCTCACCATTACACCTGGAAAGACAGGAGTATTAAAGAAACAGTCACAGCATACCAAATACAACATCACTTGGATTCATACATGTATGAGCCACCAATAGTCAGTCAAGTATATTTAAGTTTAATATAAGATGTTTGAGATGGCAACCTGTTAGCGATGACATCCAGAGTGCCATCTTGAGAACATGCAGTATTAAGGAGCTGCTGTCGAGGTTGACCCTGACTGCAGGTCCACTTGTTGGTACGTCCATATAAAGCTTGTGTCACTACGATCACCCCTTTCACTGTGTGTAGTGTGTAGAAGAGGGAAGGACATTGTATCGTATGTGCTCTTATGAAAAAAAAAAAAAAAAAAAAACACAACATACAGTATACATTTACTTAAACACCATTTATGTAAATCCATAATTGCAACAGGTTTACAAAAAAAAAAAGTGAGCTTTATAAAACAATCACATTTAGTGATCAGAAACAGACAAAAAAAAAAAAAGCTACCATCAATCCATTAAACTACAAATTAGCTAAATGATAAGACTTATTACTCTTACCACAGTTTAGACGTTGGACACTCTGCTTCTTGTCACAGGTGATGACCCTAGCTGTGGAAACATTAAATAGAAATAACAGACAAGTGACTGTAGAGTATGTAGAGTGGAAAATACATGAATCTGCAGATATTTACCTGCACTTGTGAGAGTGCAACAGACTGCTGCTAGCACTGGAAAAGACAAATCACTGCATTACATATAACATCCAAACATGCCTGTAACATGACTGTCAAGCTGTCTCAATAGCACAAACACATTTGATTTTAAGCAGAAGAAAGTTATTTGGAGTCCTCTAAAACACACTTAAGCAACAATTTTGGTGTGCAGCTTCCAAAATACGTAGCCAACATAACAATTGTCAACTTTCAAATACACTCACACAGTGCTGTAATTTGTCCCATGGAAACCATAATTTCAAAAGTCAACTAGAAGAGTCTTTAGACAATCACTACAAAGAGCCTTTTATACAGTGGACAACATCGTCAACTCCTGCTGATCACCTGTAAACACCAGATGTGTTGCCAGATGAATTATATATACATTTATTTATTATTTATTAAAGATTAACAAGAATTTGTCATTCTAGATTTATCAGCTAAATGCATTATGGTAAATTACCTTAAAATGTGTGAATATCTTAATGTGAACTTTTATTAAATGATTTATCATTTCTGTTTGGGCAGTTCATTAGGCACCTACAGCAGAACCAGGGCCTCGTTTGTGCACCTGATACCTCCCACACATACATGTTACAAATAAGTAAAAGCTGTATTAAGCAGCAGGGGGCAGTGTTTCCAATCAAGCAGGGTCAACAGTGGCCCTCTGTGCCACATGCAAGAGAAAGGTTTTATTACAATGTTTATTTTCCTTTCTAGTCAATTCTAAATATTACAAAAAGGTAAAATATGTATTGAACAGCAGGGGGCAGTGCTGCCCAGCTAGAAGTTTGTTGAGAGCAGAATCCAGTAGCCCTCTGACGCCCCACATTCTTGGCTTGATCCTGCCCCACCTTCCTAAAGATGGGCAGGGGAATCTCCCAATGTAAAATGCAACTTATTACATATCATTATTTAACATTAGTATGTAGCCTGTTTGCATAAATAATGTATTGAACGGTTGTGGTTTGATTATTCAATTATAGTTTATCAATTCAGTAAACAGTACTTGGTGCTAGAAATTGGTGAGTCATATTGTGTGCATATCATGCTTAATCTACAACTTCAGATGAATTTCTGTGCATCTCATGTCCTAGATTACTAGGACCAGATTTCTTGTTCTTGTAATGCAGTAATGCAGCATTACATGGATTTGGGATTGTAATATTATTACTGTTTTGGAAAAAGTAATTAGTTACCCTACTAGTTACTGAAAAAAGTAATGATATTACAGTAACTTGTTACTGCCCAACACTGCTCTGGACTCTGCTTGGGACAACAGTTTGTGTCAGGCAACACTTCCCCCTGCTGGCCAATATATGTTTAAACCTCTATTAATGTTTAAAAAAATACATTTATTTTAGTCATAGTCTCTGAAGATAAAAATACACTTTCAGCATTTCTGTGGCTTTATCAACCACTGTGTTATTTAAGACAAAATAATAATTTTATTTAAAAAGTTGTAATATCCAATAATCAATTACTCCCTCCTGTTATTTGATTGTGATGTTGTAAGAGCTATTTATCTACTGACAAATACATGTGTGTTGTGTTGGAGAAAATGTATTTTCTATTATTAAATATTTTTTAAGTTTATTTTTTTTCATCCATACTTTTACACAATGACACATGTACTGACAATTGTATATATCCAAAATTAGAATTAATCTTCTCACACACACAACAGTAAAAGGTAGGTACATTGTCTTTTGTTTCTACAGCACTCGGCACTGGTATTATAATACTCCTTACAATTACAATATGATAATACTCCTTACAATTACAATAGGATTCTGCATCATCTTTGCTGCTTGGACCCCTGATAATAATCCTTACAATTAGGGTTAGACACTAAACCCTGCTTGGTACAAAACTACATCCTGGTCAACACTGCCCCCTGCTGCTCAATACAGCTTTTACCTATTTGTAACATTTATCAGTACGGGAGGTATCAGGTG
>JAODUH010003056.1:5000-11611 GCA_027564835.1 Typhlichthys subterraneus | reverse complement strand
TGCGCTGGAAAATAGCCCGTTTTGTACACAATTGAGGTGATGCAATGCCCAATAGTGCGTAAGTGTGTTTCTGTATATTAATTCTCCAACCGTGGTCTCATGGTGTCATAAATGATAGTATTATGAGAGGTATTTTTTGAAGTCGGACTAAGTAGGAAATCACTGAAGGCCTAGGTGTTTAATGCACAGCCCGCCACTGAAACACACATACACTATGCATACACACACACACTATGTACACACACATATACATTAGGGATGGGACGATATACGATATTATAATTTATCGCAATTAAAAATACTGAACATAATTGTATGGTGGTGAATGTCCATTATCGTGATAATCATGAATATCTTCACAAAGGTGAATATTTTCATAAGTGACTTGAAATAAGCTGTCTAGCTCACTTGTAACGTTTAATTGTATTGATTTTGTCATTGTTTTATTAGCCTGCATCTTCCCAGTCAATCACCAGCATGGCTGAAGGCTCGGGTTCTCATTGTGTCCCCCACATAAAAATAAATACAAGACATTTGTTGAAAAACTGGTTTAAAAAAATTAAACAAAAATAAAATTAAAAAATCACTAAAAATATAAAGTACATATGTGTCATGGTAATTAAGTGATTCCAGTATGTTGTAGTGCCATTTTAAGAGTTAAATAATAAAATAATAAATAATGGTGATAATATCGTCTAGTGTAATTATGTTGGCAGGATAATCTGATAGACATTGTTCATACAGTATATCTATACTAGACACATACACACACTCACACACTATACCACACACACACACACGGTGTACAGACTTCTCAATGTCCTCATTGGCTTCTGAGGAGGGGGCGGAGCCCAGGCTGGGCATGCTCAGTGCATCTCCCTTCTCAATGATGCTCAGGCTAGCCTTGATGTAACCTTTGACCCCTGACCTGGTGTCTTCTGGGTCACACAATGGCGCCCACTTCAGGTAGAACCTGTGATCTGAAGCGTTACTGCAGTATTAATACTAGGGTTATGTAGTACTGTAGGCAGTATTAATACTAGGGTTATATAGTACTGTAGGCAGTATTAAAACTAGGGTTATGTAGTACTGTAGGCAGTATTGATACTAGGGTTATGTAGTACTGCAGTAATAAGCTTTTTACGGACAGACAGAATATTGTAAGTCAATGTACATTACACGAACAGATCAAATAGTACTAGTATCGGCACTGACTACATTAGTACTACCTGGCTGATTGTAGACGGTGGCCAGATCGATCTTAAACATTCCAATGTGGGTCAACAGGAAGGCTATCATCCTCCTATGGAACACCTAGCACAGACAAAATGGCCGTCAGTGTAGAACAAGACTTCCCTAACCCAGATGGAGGCACACACACACACACACACACACTCACCCTAATCTCAACCACTTTATCAAAGAGGGAGTCAGCAGTTTCATGAAATTCAAACATGAAGTTCTAAAGAGAAGAAGAAATAACAATACTTCATTATAACTATAACATGTACATCATTACAGTTAGAGGGTATTTACCTCATTATACCATGAATATAGTATTTACCCATTTATCTTTTAGACATAGTATCTAGAATGTATCTAGGTTTAGACATAGTCTTTACCCAGGTTTAGACATAGTCTTTACCCAGGGTTAGACGTAGTCTTTACCCAGGTTTAGACATAGTCTTTACCCAGGGTTAGACGTAGTCTTAACCCAGGTTTAGACATAGTCTTTACCCAGGGTTAGACATAGTCTTTACCCAGGGTTAGACATAGTCTTTACCCAGGGTTTAGACATAGTCTTTACCCAAGTTTAGACATAGTCTTTACCCAGGGTTAGACATAGTCTTTACCCAGGTTTAGAGGTAATCTTTACCCAGGTTTAGAGGTAGTCTTTACCCAGGTTTAGACATAGTCTTTACCCAGGGTTAGACATAGTCTTTACCCAGGTTTAGAGGTAATCTTTACCCAGGTTTAGAGGTAGTCTTTACCCAGGTTTAGACATAGTCTTTACCCAGGGTTAGACATAGTCTTTACCCAGGGTTTAGACATAGTCTTAACCCAGGTTTAGACATAGTCTTTACCCAGGGTTAGACATAGTCTTTACCCAAGTTTAGACATAGTCTTTACCCAGGTTTAGACATAGTCTTTACCCAGGTTTAGAGGTAATCTTTACCCAGGTTTAGAGGTAGTCTTTACCCATGGTTAGACATACTCTTTACCCAGGGTTAGACATAGTCTTTACCCAGGGTTTAGACATAGTCTTTACCCAGGTTTAGACATAGTTTTTACCCAGGGTTAGAGATAGTCTTTACCAAGGGTTAGACATTGTCTTTACCCAGGGTTAGTCAGACCAGTGGACAGACCAGTGGACAGCCCAGTGGACTGAACCTGCCTGAGGTGTCAGGCGGTTGGGTCCTACCTACACACACATAGAAGAGCATCGAGACATTCACCTCACTGTAGAAGGGACAGTTGGTAGACTTCTGTGTCGCTGTGTGTTTCTTTTGATTTCCAATTCGCACAAAAACGACAGGGTTTATATTTACCCCGACCAGCCTCTGGGCTTCCAGAATGTTCACATTGACCTGCACACACACACACACACACACAGAGTCAGAAGGACCATTGTGTTGCAGGTCATATTAGCCTACATTATTGTTTACTGGATGTAGTGGCCCACCTGGAAACTCTGGACTCTGGGCATCGCTGCAACAACATGTCTGGAGATTGGCCTGCAACGACTACACACGCACGCATGCACTCACACCGATTCACAAATGTATTTATAAATGCATTTACAAATCGTCTGCATTTGTGAATATCCCCGCATTTGTTTGTGGTTGTTTGACATTTTCCTAGCGTGTTTCCACCCACAAATGCATTTTAATAAAAAATGGACTTACTTGGTGTAACAAGTAATGTTAGTGATTATTTAAAATTTACAATTTTACAGACAGACAGACAGGCAGACAGAGAGACAGAGATACAGACAGACAGACAGACAGACAGACGGCACCTCAGCAGAGGTGTGAATGAGATGTTTGCGGTCTCCAGATCCATAAAGTCATCATCATCCAAGTCATCATCATCATCATCTTGCTCTCCAGACGGCAGCAGGCTCCGCCCCAATCGCCTCGCCTCGCGATCCGCCTCCCGAGACCACGACACGTCCTCCCTGTGGAGGAAACACACCTGGCCTGAACAGGGTGTGTGTGTGTGCGCGCGTGTGTGTGTGTGTGTGAGTATGTGCGAGTGCGTGTGTGAGTGTGTACGTGCGTGCATGTGTGAGTACGCGTGTGTATGTGAGTGTGTGAATGCGCGTGTGTGTGTGAGTGTGTGATTATTAATATGTGGGTGTACGTGTGTGTGATTAACAATGTGTGTGCGTGTGTGTGTGAGTGTGTACGTGCGTGAGTGTGCGTGTGTATGTGATTATTAATATGTGGGTGTATGTGTGTGTGATTAACAATGTGTGTGTGTGTGTTACCTGTCACCATCGTCAAACGCTCTGTTCTGGATGACCAACCCTGAACTGGGAGAGAAACATCTTTAAGTAGTAGAAATGGTAGTGATAGTAATGTTATGGATGTATTGAGTACACACACACACACACACACACACACACACAGAGTACAGTATGTTCGTTGCACTATACATAATATTATATATAATATTATAGTAGTATAGGATACTGATACAAATAATGTTTAAGTGCTACTTGACCAAGATAATTAAACATACCAACAATACCACATCAAAAAACACAAATGAAAAGGTATGAACCAAAATCTTTCTTAAATTTGGTTTTAAGACCAAATGTTTAAATATCCAGGGTCTGTGGTGGCCTAAGGTGGTCAGGCAGAGCATTCCACAGCCTGGAGACTTATTTCTTTTATTTATCGACTAATTTCTGTTGTACTTTGTGTTAGATGGCTTTATGAGCTGTCCTTAACTTCATGTTATGTTAAACCCCTCTGGCATGGCTATTATCCTTATCCTTACCAGACCCTGTTGACATTACAGATGACCTCCCCTTGACCACTACTAATAGATGACGTCCTCATGACCACTACTAATAGATTACCTCCTCTTGACCACTATTAATAGATAACCTCCTCTTGACCACTACTTACAGATGACCTCTTGACCACTACTAATAAATGACCTCCTCTTGACCTCCTCTTACAGATGACCTCCTCTTGACCACTACTAATAGATGACCTCCTCTTGACCTCCTCTTACAGATGACCTCCTCTTGACCACTACTAATAGATGACCTCCTCTTGACCTCCTCTTACAGATGACCTCCTCTTGACCACTATTAATAAATGACCTCCTCTTGACCACTACTAATAGATGACCTCCTCTTGACCTCCTCTTGCAGATGACCTCCTCTTGACCACTACTTCAAGGCTCTCTAGCCCCCTCTTGTGTATGAATGTTTGTATGTGTCTCAACTAAGACAGAGGCATGCTGTATGGGTCTTCTCCATTGACAGGCTCTCATTAAATATATTCATTTAGACAACAACGACTCACAGCTGAACTATTGTTATATTACATATAGTCTAGTATATAGATATGAAGTTTATAGATATTTCATAAATAGATATGTAGATAGATAGTATTTAGATACATAGTATATAGTATATGAATATATACAGGGTTGGGAACTTGTTACTTGTAACTAATTACAAAAATAATATGAACTGTAATCAATTACAGTTATCAGATAAAATAATGGAATCAGATTACAGGTATTTGTTTTAATTCGTTGATTACTTCTTGGACTACTTTAAACTATAAAAGGGGAAGTTTGCAGAAGAAAAATGCATAAAACAATCAGCTCTTATTAACCTTTCGTTAATGTCAATCAATAATTTAAATGATGTCTTACTTTAACCCTGAGCAACATAAACTGTCACACAGCCAATGCAGTAAATTGCTTTGGATGTCATTTAAAAGAACAATATTTAGGCCTGAAGTAATCTAAAAGTACTGGAAAGTAATCAGATTATATTTCAAAATGTAGTTAATCCAAAAATTATGTTACTGATTATTAATTTAGTCCGGTAACTAGTAACTGTAACATACTACATATAAAAAGTTACCTACCCAACCCTGGATATATAGTATATAGATATATTATAGTATATACAATATATACCTTTTGTAGTATATATATATTATATAGATACCTATTGTAGTCTTGTATCTGGAGGAATTCTTCTCCCTCCCAATGACCAGCAGCTCCCTGCAGGGGGCGATATGTCACCTCCAGCTCTATATACACCTGTTGATACACACACACACACACACACACACATACACACGCACCTGTTAACGTGTGCGTGTGTGCATGTGTGTGCGTGCGTGCGTGTGTGTGCCTGCGGCCTTACATCAGTCTGACTTAAGTTGGTGTCATTAAGCGGTTCCCGTAGCAACAGTCTCCCAGTGGATACAACATGTTGGAGACTGATGACCAGTTTTCCCAGCAGTCTGCACACACACACACACACACGCATTGTTAATCACACACACATACACCCACATATTAATAATCACACACGCGCGCACACACACACACACAGTGCCTTATGCTCCGGTCAGACAACCCAACAGATGAACACTTTACCTGTTGGAGAAGACTTTACTACAGTTGAACACACTGACAGTCAAGGCTTCATCTGTGATGGTATCCCCATAGTGAGGCCACCTGAAATGCTGTAAGCACACACACACGCACGCGCACACACACACACGCATGCAGTTAAGGTGGTCACACCTGGAATGTAAATATAATCCTGATTCATTAAATTGACTCACTGAACACATAGATGTTATATGCTCTGATGCAGATCTCACACTATATGTTGTTGTGTTATGGTTTATGAACTCATTCGTTCCTGTTACTATCAAAACAATGTTTGTGTAACACAAATTCCAATGAATAGTTAGTTGTATTACTGATATTACTTAACATATATGTATTATACGTATTATATCGTATAGAACTCACCTCATTAAATACAGCTACATTCTCACACTGTAGAATCTTGGTTTTATGATTAAATCCTGACAGACAGACAGGTAGACAAACAGGTAGACAGACAGACAGACAGACAGGCAGGCAGACATGTTAGTAATGGATGATGGAGGGATACAGAGGAACACAGGTGGAGAGGTGGTGATGGAATGATACAGAAGACAAGTTACCTCTGAAGCTCAATTCCACTTTGCGGTCCGATCGACCCGGCAGGTTGGTGATCCTCTTCAAGTTCACATTGATGGACATGATGACAGACAGCTGTCTGTCTGTCTCTCTGCCTGCCTGCTGTGTCTCCCAGACGCTGTTGTTCTGAGAGTAGCTGGCGCCTTACTGACGTGACAAACTCTATGTGAGTGTGTGTGTGTGTGTCTAAGGTGGAGCATACGAGTACACAACATAGTGTGTACTGTACTGTACGTGTGTGTGTGCGTGTTGGTGGGGGGGTCCAGTCTAATGTTTAATAAAGCACATTGACTCGCTAGACTAGTTTGTCCTGCACACACACACACACCCCTGGAGATAAAGGAGGAGTCAGAGATGCTGGAGACAACACCTCCCTT
>JAODUH010003055.1:0-11612 GCA_027564835.1 Typhlichthys subterraneus | reverse complement strand
TGAACGAGAGAGAGACAGAGAGACGCAGAGAGAGAGCGAGAGAGAGAGAGAGAGAGAGAGAGAGAGAGAGAGAGAGAGAGAGAGAGAGAGAGAGAGAGATATACTTAGAATCAACATTCACAAACACTCTGGTCAGATATCTGGTCAGGCTTGAGATCAGTCAAACGGGGTTGGTGATCTCCACGCACTCTTTGATCCCTGCTCTCCATTATATAACCATCGATGAAGTGTGCTTCACGTGGTTTCTTCACGCAGAACAGCCTTAGACACACTTTGAAGTTTTAAACTGAGATGCACAGCAATGTTTCCTGTCTTAGTATCTGTTTCTGTGTTTTTCTTTCTTTGTCTGTCTGTCTGTCTGTCTGATTGTCTGTCTGCATGTCCATTGACTCTCCATCTTCTCTGAATGGTTTAAGAAGAAACACGCCATTCAAAAATCAATCATGAACAAAGTCTATCTGAATTAGGAGACAGTCAAAGGAGTTAAATCAGCCACTTAGCCACGGGTGGGCATGGGTGGGCAACCACCACCTAATTTGAACCATGTTGGATGTTAAGATAAACACTTAACACTTGTTTGTATTAGTAATCAGTCACTAAATATTCGATTTGATAAATATCAATAGTTATTTAATAATCAATGTAAATTATGAATGTTAAGTCTCCACCAAACTAGCAACAATATTCAAGCTGTCTGGCGTTAACAGGCGACAGGTGTCGTGCTCAGAAGTGATTGCCATCAGTCTGCAGCTGCTTTTATCTGGATAAAATTATTATTGGCTATAATTTCTGATGTGTAGGTCTATGCTATATGTGTTTCTTTGCTATGTAAAATATTGTTTATATTTGGAAACTGGACTCTACATGATGGTTTATTTAGGCCTAGATAAAAAAATGAATATATTTTTAAATTATACTTAATTTATAGTATTTCACCTAATTTGTGACCTAGTTTATAATTAATCAATACATTTGTACCAGTTAAAAATGTGGCTATATTATCATAAAATGCACTTTTTCATATGGTGATAACTTTATTGGACAGTCACTTTTGGGCATGACACCTGTAGTCGGTAAGATAAAGAAAGAGGGATGTTTTTTCCTATCATTTTCAAGTTACCATAGCTAAACTTAAGAGTCCCCATCATGGGACATATAATACAAACGAAGTGGATTAAATATGTTACTTTACTCATTCAAGCAGATGCCAGTTTGAAACAACCAATTTTAACGAGAAACTATAGTTTAACATGGACCTATGCAGTGTTTTACAAGAACATTAGCATACATTATTTCATATAGACTAGAGTGTAACACTGGCACACAGCCTCAACCAACATTAAGGATGCTGTCTGGCTGACACCACAGCTGGCTGCAGTGTTGGCTTTAGTTTTCTTAGTGGGGCAGGATGGAATGAAGTAGGCTTCTACTATCAATCGAAACAGCACGAATAATGTTCAATGTACTAAAATCACAAACATAGGCTATTGTTAAGGTAGTCTACCGGCATAATATTGTAGACCTACTAGCCTAATCATTGGCCTGTGTAATTACAAAGCTGGCGGTTATAACAAAAACGGTAATATCATACTACTAGACTACATCGTAGTTGTAATAGGCCTATTAGACAAATGTATTGCCCCCTAGTTTCATGTACGCCCACCTACATGTACATTTCTGGCTAAGCTACTGAGCTAAATGTCACATTTCTTTAGCTGGTTTTAAACACACAGCACTTTAAATGTGTTGTTGGGAGGCTTCCTGTTTCCTGCTGTGATAACACAACAACAACAGACACCACACATTCCGTGCTATTTCATCTCCACAGTAGAAACACATCCAGCAACACCAGAAATACAGTGTTTATCCAAATGAAGGCAAACGTACATGCACGCACACACATACACATGCATATAAACCACCTATCACACACAGACATGGATGCCGACATTGTTGCACACAGCTGAAGTCTGCTATAGAGCTGATTATTGACTTAGGTGAACACTGTGCGTGCGTGTGTGTGTGCGTGCGTATTACAGTAAACAGGCATCCCATCCTGGTGCTTTAAGAGGATTAGCTGGCTGAGGTGATTCCCCTGAGAACTATACACACACACACACACACACACACACACACACACACACTCCCACACCTACTCATAAGATATTATTTAAAAACTGATTAGCAAGTGTATAACACATATAGGGCTTTGGAAATGTGTGTGTGTGTGTGCGTGTGTGCGTGTGTGTGTGTATGTGTGCGCGTGCGTGCGCATGTGTGTGTTTATTATTGACATATTACAACTAGCATCACAACTTACACAATTACAGTATATGTGTATCATACTCTATGCCTTTTATTCTGTGCAAATAAAATGTACACACAAACACTCACGTCTTAATTAGCTATAAATATCCAGCTTTGGCAGTAAAACAATCCAATCCTCATTGAGCTGTCAGGACTGATAGAAAGAGCCAGAGAGAGAGGGGGGGGGGGTGAGAAAATGTTCCAGTGTGTTTAGAGAGTAGGTGAAGGTGTGTAGTCTCAACATGCTGCAATGTGAGGAACAGCTGCAAATTAAGCCCATACACACATTTAATGTTGTGTTTATCTTCTAAATTAACTCTGAGCCCTACGTGATAAATCCTCCTTAACCTCTGTAGACTTTTCACTCTGCCCATTCTCATTTTTAACAAGGGAATACCTTCTCTTATAGAAATATTATCTTGTCTAATATAATTTATAATGTATACTGTAATATTCAACTGTTTTCGCTAAACACACACACACACACACACACACACACACACACACACACACACATAGCATGGCTGCTATGCAACCAGTGACTGCATAGCAGTGATTGGTCAGTGAAGTGTGTCGGCCTATGTGTGTGTGTGTGCGTCTGGACCGCATGTGAAAAACAAACTGCAATACATGGAAGGGTTGACGGCTGGCAGATGAGAACACTAGCCTGTTCCCCTCTCAGCGTTTGTTCAGCCACCAGATGACAGCAAGACAAAGAGAATTAGAGGAGAAAGAGAGTCTAAGAGAGAGTGAGAGAGAGAGAGAAATGGTGGGAAATGGTGCGTAGTCAAATTGCAACAGATGTTGAGAGTGATTTTGGGATGCACACAGCACATCCTGCTATCCCCAGTTTCAACCAAGCCACAAACTGACTCCAAGAGTATCTTATTTGTCAGCTACATAAAGTTATTTGGCATTAAGGTAATAATAACTTCCTAAACTGTAACAAGCTATAGAATCTACAATCACCAGCACCATTTAGAACCTCCTCTTCTTTAGAGGTGTTAATATCTTCATGCATATCAATCTAAGATGGGGGCATTACACACTGCAAAATCACCGCAGGAAGGGTGGATAGCCCTTCATAATGAATCCCCTTCATGCATGTCTAAAACATGTAACTCTGGGGGCTGGGCTCAGAATGAGGGTTATCATAGAGCCAAATTACCTAAATATCTCTTATTTTAATGACTTCATCCTCTGTGTGTGTGTGTGTGTGTGTGTGTGTGTGTGTGTGTGTGTGTGTGTGTGTGTGTTTATTTGTGCTTTGTATTCATCTTTTATCTAGTATTTCATTTGTTGTAGCCCAGTAAAACAACCACTGACAGATAGAGTAGGTGTTATTTAAAGGCTAAACTATAACATGGAAATGAAACATGCTCAAACGAACCTGCCTGACTCAGATAATGACAGAGGCAAAGGTATGATACAGATTAAATCAGTGTGTTAGGATCTATCTGATTCACTGGTCAAAACAATTGGTGAATACTAGGTGTATCTGGTAGACCTACAGTACTTACGTAACACAGGTGATCTCACCTGTGTTACGTAAGAATCAAAACATGCAGACAGTTGTACCTCTGTGGTGATGAAAAAGAAACACCATCTACCAGAGAAATGTGTCGCTGTAAGAATGTCCAGATGTACATAGTAGCCTAGCCTATACAAAACGCTATAAGTGCATCCAGCTCACACAATTAAACCATAACAGAACCACAGCATAGTGGAACCCCCTCTGTCAGCAGCACCCCTCCCCCACTCTCACAGCAGGGCTAGGGGGAGACAGGCCAGGGGGAAGTGGCCAAACAAAGTTACATTATCCTGCTTGAGTACACAGGCAGGATCATGTAAATGGGTAATAACTTGTGTTTAAGAGGGCACCTATATAGCAATTATTAGAATCATAGTTTTTTTTATGCCTGCTAACAACAATTATCAGGCAATCCTGAGTGCTTTTCAAAATATGAGTTATGCTCAATTTTTTGTTTCATGCCCAACATTACATAAACCACAAAAACACTTAATATGTCTCAAAATCAATTCATTCTGCCAAAATATTTGTACTAGTTTTCTCCTAACAGGAACAGTTGGTCACTCATCATACAATAACACACAGTACACTTTTATATCAACCTTTGATGTAGTATGTTTTTCTTGTTTAATTTGGACATTTGTTGTTCAACATGTTCAACTCTAATGCATTACTGTATATGCAGTAAAATAATAATAAGTAAACACACACACACACACACACACACACACACACAAAACATTCTGTACCTACCCATTACCATGTTTATAAGACAATACTACAATACAGTAATGATGTAGCAAATTGTGGCCAACTTATATACAAAATATAAAGAGCTATTTAGATAGATATATAATGAATGAGCTATAACATATGTAGTCATGTAATGCACATTGTGCCAAAGAAATTAAAAATGTATCCACAGTTGTCTACAGACTGCAGAGATTCTGGCTGGGTAGTTTTGAAAAATATAACTGCATGTAACCAATTGTAGAAACGGTAAATGTGAAGCATCTTGTGATCACTGCTAATTATAGAAATGTGCTATAGCTATATAACTATAACACCTTTTTTAAAATCATTGCTGTAATATCATTGTTATTAAGTGGGATTATGCCAGACATAAACACAAAATTTGTTTTTTACTTATGAAAAAAAAAGTACAAATATAGCTGACAGTTCCCATTTAATTTTGTTAACCAGAATATGACAACATGTCTTGCACATTTAAGGTCAGCTCAAAATAGCTGCGAAGGACTAGAACCACAGACCATGGTTTCATAACATTGACGGCCCCTCTTACATGCATGCCACACAACACACACACACATACATGCATTGACATTTACAGTTTCGCTTGAAGCCAGTCCCATCCTACTGAAAAGCTACCACGCTATCTAAAAGGTCCACAATAATACCACGTTTTGATTAATGCTGTATACATACATGTTTCACGGTAAATGTCTGTCCAACGACACTCTCATATAGTTTAGCTCTCGCTCTGCATATAAGCACATGCTTTGTAAAGAAAGCATGAAAGATCCTCCCTTCCCCCCCGCACACGGCGCCAAAGTGGACCGATCTTGTCATGCCTCATTGTTAGCAAAGGGCATTGAGTGCGGCCCACCAATAACTGTGGGGGAGGATGAAGAAAGTAAAAGCTGGACAAATAGACTTCCTACCTTCTCTCATTCAAAAGGACCTTCTCAACAAGTCCTGCGTGGAAGACGGACCTCTCTTTGCACAGAACTAACTTCTGCTACCTCTCTTGCAGGTTTCAGGGTTAGTCCAGCGTTCTAGCGATGGGTTGGAGATCCTACCACCTCTCCTCTATTCGCTCCTCACTTCCCCCTCACTCTATGAGTGTGTGAGACCCACTGAAGGGACGGGGGGGAGAAAGAGGGAGAGAGAGAGAGAGAGAGAGAGAGAGAGAGAGAGAGATGGCTAAAAGCAGCCATTCACATGCAAATCGGAGCCAAGGAGCTTCCACTAATCCCCCAGAAGAGAGGAATGACGCCAATCTCCCCCCACAAGTAATTTACACATGGGTGGATGTGCTCACAGTCTGTCTTCCAGAGAAGACTGAGAGAAACAAATATTGTTTTGTTGTTGTTGTTGTTGTTAAGGATGAACATTGGTGTGTTCATTTGTGTTGTTTCTTGTTTATTTTGGTTTATATAACTTGCGTTGGCAATATGTGTGTTTCATTTACCAAACATCTCCATGATCATGGCATGAGCCAGACTGCCATAAACACCCACCCAAACCCCTCCACACACATGTCAAAGATATTAAGTGTACTGTAATTTATCCACAAAAACAAAATGTACAATATGCAGAATCCCCAAAACACACACGCACACACAAACCCACCCTCTCCCTCTCCTTATAGAACTGTTCTATTTAAAACAAACCAGTAACCACTTGCAACAAACACACCAGCTTGCCAGAGAGTGACTCAGTACTGCTAAAGACAGACAGAACAGCTAACGTTCAAACCCTTAAATGAAGTATTGCTATTTAAAATGGAAAAAACAGGAAAGAGAGATCAGTTCTGTACCTGCTGTAGTCGTCAAGCGCATGTAGTGACACAGACACACACACACACACACACAACTCAGGATGTCAGAGCGCTGCGCCTAGCTGGGTGTGTATGTATGTGTATAGGGGAGTGTCTGAGTGTGTTTGAGTGATTGCAGGGATGTGTTTCTCTCTCTCTCTCTGTGTGTGTGTGCGTGTGTGTGTGTGTGTTTGTGTGTGTGTGTGTGTGTGTGTGGAGGATGATGCATTTCCTGGCCTGTGGGGCAACCGTTTCCTGGTTAGATCTTCAACTGGTATACAGCTGGAGTTCTCTCTCTCTCTCTCTCTCTCTCTCTAACTTTGTATTGTTTTCTAATGCTGGGTCTGTATCCAATAATTGGCATGCTATGGGGGCTCTGGGGTGCGTGTGTGTGTGTGTGTGTGTGTGATTCGGGTGGGTCTAATGTTCACATTGAAATCATCATGGTCCTCAAACAAAGTCTATTTGTTCTCTTCTCTTGTTTCTCCCTCTCTCCCTCTCTGCCTCCACTCATCCTTTTCTGCCTCCCGTCCTCTGTTCCTTTCTGTCTTTCTCGACCACGTTCCTTCCTTCCATCTATCCAGCGTTTAAGTAAAAGCCATTACTAGTGTCTTGTGTCCAACAGAGAGGTGACTCCCAGACAGTTTGCATTCCCAACCCACTCCTCCATCCCACACTGCGGAACAAACAGCAGGATCTGGGTCCACACCATCCATAAGCTCACACAATTAAACAATAACAGAACCTCACACACCTCTGAGCTCAGGGTTGTGTGTTGGACTTGACCATGATGTCCGAGGAGTGCACCTTTAATGTAGTCCATGTCTGAAAGGACACTTAGAGAGCTGGCTAAACCTTAGCATAACTATGTTATGTTATAGCATAACTATGTTGTGCTAAGATTACATTAACATAGCTAACTGTCAGTGGGGCATCAAAGCACTTGTCACACAACACACACATAGTTAGCAGAGAGGAATTTGGAGAGCGCTCTTCTATCCTTTAGCAAGTGTCAACATGCAAATACAGACCTGGATATAGCGAGAGAACATCTCTCTCTCTCTCTCTCTGATTCCATTTATGTACACTCATCATGATCTTGCCATTCCACTTCTTGTAATTAATTCATCTATCCTGTCTATCACGTTGCTATTTACAGCAAACCTGTGCTTCACTGTCTCCACCTGGTGGTCAAAAGCAAGCATGGCACACATATGTTCTCTGTCTCTGTAGAGACTGAATGAGAGGTATGATATACTGTAGATAAGGTAGATAAGTATGTGGCTGGTGTGTTTATGTAAACTACCTCCATACACAGACTTTTAAATTAAACATAGTCTATATATTCCTATACTAAATTACTGTTTTTTTCATTTAATTAATTCAATGACATTTTTAATTAATACTTTCTCTCTTGAAATGTTGTTAGGAAGCTATTTTTAGCAGGCAATTTATTTCCTAGTTTTACAGAAAAAATAAGTAGACTAGCCTATAAAATGTTTGTTTGAGAGATGGTTCAATATAACGGTATTTTGCACAGTAGAATGCAGAATTACTGTAACACAAACAAACAACACATTTCTACAGTATGACGCCAAAAAAAAGAATACATAGTAAATTACAAATAAAAAGAGTATGTAAACAGCTACACGTGTATATACATAAAGATATGGAGGTGGAATTTGACTGAGAAATGAATCAATGAAATGTATTTTGGAAGATGTAGACAGTGAATGCATTTTGTGCCAAAGCCCAACAATGATCCAGTTTGGTTCAGAAAGACTGCTGTTGTGCAGGCTGTGAAAAGAGTTTGTACTATCGAGAAACACATGGAACCAAATACTATTGTTGTAATAACATTGATGCCTCCTTTCTAAGAACCAATAAAGCCTTTTCATTACAAAAGAAGAATAATCCCTCTTCACGTTATAGAACTGTTGTACAGGTACAATAAATGCAATAAAGGCTTGTAGTATGCATTTTATTTATTTCATTTCTAAAATAAAAAACATATTATTATATTATATATATAATATTACTGAAATATGTTACTGTAAAATCCGTGTGCAGTGAAAAATGCTCTACTTGAATGTTTTATGATTTTAATCATAAATTTAATCAACATAATATTATCTCTCCAATTGAGCAAGATAAAACTGTGTGTGTGTGCGTGTGTGTGTGTGTGTGCACGTGCGTGGAACGAGTGCTACAGCAATGGACTTTCCCAGGGTGCATTGTGGGTGACACAACTCTATTGTTTGCTGTAAGCTGTTAGTCAGGAGAACGGAGGAATCTGATTGGATGACTGCTGGAGGAAAGGAGAAGAATTGGTGGTATAAGATTCAGGAAACACATGTGTTCTGTAACCATACGTTTCCTCCAAGCAGCTCATCTTTCCACTGTGCACAAACACACACACACATACAGTGGAGTAGGTGGGATCTGATCCCAGAGTAAGTCACTGGTTCCAATTTGGGAACGGAACTTTTGTTTCCTGACACTGGAAAACATGTATCCCTATGGCCCGAGGTGTGTGTGTATGCTCGTGCGTGTGTGCACTGAGATATTGAAATATAGGCTTTCCTATATTTTTAGTTTAGGGACCTATGCTTGTTGTTGTTTTTAAATGTGCTGTATGACATGACCTGTGTATGTGTCACATGCATAGATGCATGTGTGGGACAAGGTTAACCTGAGCCTAGTCTCGCCCATGGGAGGTGAAAGAGAGACAGATTCGACAGACTCTACATTCTGTCGGTACTTGTTAAAGAAGGGTTTGAAAGACAGCTAAACAGTTAAAGGGCTCATATCATCAGTAGGATAACTTGTCCAGGAAACAGGAAAACTTTACATCATCACCTTTCATGTGAATATTATATATACAATATATATATACATGATATATATATATATATATATATATATATATATACACACACACACACACACACACGCACACACACACAGTCACATGTCACATGACAGCTGTTAAAAATACATACATAATAAACCATTACTAGCTCTACCATCACTACTATCCATAAAACACAATATAATTATAATCCTAAACTATATTTAACTTTCTCAGTGCCTACTAATTATAATAAATAGAATATATCAACAATTTCAACTACCTTGTCATACATTATATTGAGTCTGTCGGATACTACAGTAAGTCTAAATGTTAAAGGTATTATTGTTTGGATAACTTGAACTGTGACTTTACCGCTATACCACAAAAGCCATATTGAGTCACTAAACATCCTATGAACTAAACTTAAGAGTTCATTCTTGGTGTTAGCATAAACTGTTTAAGCTACATAAACTGTTTTTCCATAATACAGTCCAGCTGGCTGCTAGAAAGCCCGGCTAATGGTTATGCTAGGTACACTGGCACAGTCTTCAGTAAGGAAACCCCATTATTATAACAGGGTGATCATTTCACAAGTATCTACCAGGGCCTCAAACACATTAAACATCATGCACACACACTCACTCTGGGACAATAACAAGAAGGTCCATTAAAGATGAGTCAGACACGGAAGTGTGTCTGAAGATGGTTCTTTTATATTGTTTCCTGTTGATGTGGGTTGAAGTGCAGTTCTCTGAGAGGTTGTAGTGTGCACTAAAGATGTAAAGATCTAAATGAATCTAAATTAAATGAATGCAGGCCACTGAACGTTTTCTTCTTTCTTGTAAGGCTGAATCTGTGTGATTTAGAAATGTTGACATTTCTACTTTCTCTCCTTACAAGAAACACATCATTTGGTTTCAAATATCCATGCAGATATACTGTAAGTACAGTAGTAAGTGTGCTTCCATGTCTGTTAGCTAGTGTATTTGGCTCAGCCAGAGACCAGCAATCCACACAAGCTTGTCTTTATTGGTGTATTAGTGCTCATGTCAGTCAAGTATGAGAAGGACATGTACCCTTTGATGTTGGGGTTGCAATGCTGCTTTCAACCTGCAAGGGCACTTCTGGACACAAATCACTGAGTTGACTTGTTAGCTAAAAGACCATGGATTGTGCAGGATAGGTGAACATGCCTCACAAACATCCTGATCTCCTGTGTAACGCAATGACATGTCATGAACCTATAGGGTCGCTGATACAGCTCCCAGCAAAGAGACAGTGGATAAATGCATCGACGCCAATATGTTGAATCTTATGGAAGCAGTTAGTCAGGGCCGAGCAGGCGATGGATGTTGCTCGCAGCCCATTAGCAGTGTGTGATGGATAGAGAGGTCCGGCGCTTGGGGGTGGGGTGTTGTGGGGGATAGTAGCTCGTAAATCTGCTGGGCTGTTGGAGTTTTGGAGTTTTCCAGAACTTTGGCACTAAATCACAGAGGAAACCAGGAGGATCCAGGAATGGGGATGAGTAGCAATTGATAGTGCGTGCACGTGGGTATAAACCACACACACACACGCTAGGGATGTGCGTGATTAGTCGGTTAAACGGTTAAATGTTGCCAGCCTCACTAGTCGGCACAAGAAAAACTAGTCGGTTAAACGTATTATTTTATTTTTTATTTTTGAAAGTGGTAGGTACTTTTTCTTGTTCACTGGGTCAACCTGTCCCTGTCTACACTCGAAACGCTGCTGACACTGTAATTTGGGAGTATTACAGAACAATATAGTCTTGCAATATCAATAGAAAATGAGATTTACGTTTAGATAGCTATAAGGAAACTAAAGAGAGAGGGGGAGAGTGCAGGTACTGTAGGGAGAGACCGACATGCACATATTTAGCCTGATAGACTGATACATTTCGACTGTAGGGCTGGACGATATGGCCAACATTTATTTCACAATATATTTCATAATTCCGGTCGATACGGTATAATTCCGATATCAATATGAACAATATAAGCCTCAGGAAAACTGATAATATCCACAACAGAGTACTGACAAACTTCTGAAAAATGCATTTGCCAAGTCTATGAGTCTATAATATTTTAGATATAAAAAAAGTACAAATAAATGTTCACCTTTTAGCCTTTATACAAACAAGAAATGTGAAATCACAGTTAATTAACAACTAAACAAAAACTCAACTGTGTTATTTTCTTTGTATAATTTATGAAGGCTATATTTATGTCTGCCAGTAAGTGTCAGTAGAGTTCTGGTGTGCATGTGACTAGCACTGTGGTCCCATGAATTAGAGCAGCCAAGTTCCACAGTAGACATTACTGACTATGTTAGCTGAGGAAGCT
>JAODUH010003054.1:10000-11612 GCA_027564835.1 Typhlichthys subterraneus | reverse complement strand
CATGAAGGAGCGCAGAGCTCCACCAAAGCCCATATGGTGTGCAACTAGACCTGCATGTGTGAGTGAGTGTGTGTGTGTGTGTGTGGAGGTGGATGGAGGTGCGAAAAACAGTTCTGGTGGTAACACTTTAAAGGTAACATGCATTTGGTAGTCGTATTCAGCTTTGTGAGTCACCCGGCACGATTCTGTTTTTTTTTCTGCATTTGGAATACAAAACCGAAGGTGTCCTCATCCTCAGTAAGACTGTGGCCAGCTCATCATTTCAATTGTGTTACGCTGAAATCTCTATTATCATCCTTGTTTGTTTGTATGAGCCGCTCTACCATACTACTGATGCACGGTTAAAGGTATAGTCCACTATTGCAAGCTAATTACAATACACATTTTGTCAAATTCACCAAATATCTAATTACAATACACATTTAGTCAAATTCACCAAATATCTCTTCGCATTTTGCTATTTTACTCTGTGCATGTTGAACAAATAATCTGATACTTATACACATCCCTGGCTCCGCAGCAAAGTAGCATACGCTGCTCGTATCAACAACGCCATCATCATTTTGTACTACAGGGTTTTTATGTGTGGGGCGGCATATTGTTTTGATTTGAGCTCGAACTTAATAAGCATTCTCAAGAATGACTGACCCTGCCTTTAGTTCTTGACTTCAATATGCTACAGGTTTTCAAGTTATTTATATGTGGAGGTATGTGGCTCTGTTCTGGGAGCTCCCTGCCCTTTCCATTCGCATACATGGAAAGCCCAAGGCAGGAAGAGCAGCAAAAAGACCCCCCATAGGGTATAGAACAGAGCAGGCATCAACCCCTTGACATTAAGTGATCACACGCAGCATTAAAGGAGGAGGTAGTGGGATGCAAAAAAGCTTGCAGAGGAAGCACTAAGAATGGGTGTGCCGGGGTCACACTACACGATTTTAGCAGTTTTCACCTCGCCGATTAGTTTCTTTTGAGCTTGCAGACAAAAGCCCCGACTCGGAGAGAAATCACAGCTCGCTCCCATGAGCGACGATCGTGTAGTGTGACCTGCTCACAGCGCGAGCTGAGAGTGTCGGTGACATGTAGCCGTTGCGTCACAAGACCTGACTGGATATCTAGCAGGTTAAATATCTGGACCTGTCGGGGAGTCAAAATCATGTAGTGTGAACAGTGTTGTGACAGCCAATGAGAGCACAATACAAGGATGAGATGAAAACGAGGGGGAGGAGTTAAAGCCTTTGTAAGCATTTTAACTGCTTGAAGAAATTCCAGGCAAAGATACAGGAATAATTAAACACGTATCCCTAGTTGATAACAATAATAGGGAGCACTCTGTGGCATTGAAGGGACATTTGTTTGGGATTTGTTTTAACTGAATATCAGCCAGTTGCCAGTTGAGATAGTACTGGCATCTGGTAAGGATGCCCACTGGGCGCCTCCCTAGGGGAGGTGTTCCAGGCACGTCCAGCTGGAAGGAGGCCTCAGGTCAGACCCAGGACTAGGTGGAGAGATTATATCTCCACACTGGCCTGGGTACACCTCAGGATCCCCCAGTCAGAGCTTGCTAATGTGTCTCAGGAAAGAGAAGTTTGGGGTCCCCTGCTGGAGCTGCTGC
>JAODUH010003054.1:0-7500 GCA_027564835.1 Typhlichthys subterraneus | reverse complement strand
AGTTTAGTTACTGCCTTATCCAGGTCACGTCACTAACGAAGGTAACTAGCTTATCCAGGTAACTTCTGGAGTAACTTTGTGATGTCGAGTGTAACTTGCCGAATAACCCACACTAAGAAAGGGACCAGGTATGCTGTCATGGCAATTTACACTGCACCTCTGCTGACAATCTCAAGAAAACGCCTCGTGTTCTATCGAGTTGTGCGCTGCTTTGTCGAAACCTTCGACCTATACTGCAAATTGATAGTTTATTTTAGATGACATTAGAACAACGCATCATTTCTGGCAATTAAAATACACCTTAAACAATTACAAACTGTTTTGTATAGGATAGGAGCATGCACAACGTTTTATGTTATGTTGTTAAACTATTTTTAAAAGTATGTCATCAAATCAAACCAGTTTTAGTTTTTGCTTTTATAAAGGCTTATGTTATTTTGTTAAATATAATAATTTAATTTAGCTATTAACATTTGGCTAAATTAAAGCAAACCATAAAACCTAAATAAAGACTTTATTGCCATTCCTTGTCCACCTCACGATAATGAAGAACCCGGCCATTTGTGAAATCATACTTTAATAGAGAACATCGTCAGGGTAAGGCACATTAGGCCTACAACCACGCAAGAAACGCTACTGTGCACATTTGTTGTGTTCCGCATACACATTAAGCGTTATGAATATCAAATAGGCTTTTCGTACGTTCTCAAGTAGCAAACGTTTATAACCATAAAGATACATAGTTTCAATATGCAAGCACAGGTGGGACGGGCGGAGCATGTGCCTTTACACAAAACCTCGGCCTGCATTGACGACCACGGCCGTTTTATGTGAACAGGCAGAAACTCAAATGAAGTTAACACCGACTCAGCTAACCAACATCTTCGTCA
This sequence comes from Typhlichthys subterraneus, assembly GCA_027564835.1. Classification (NCBI taxonomy): domain Eukaryota; kingdom Metazoa; phylum Chordata; class Actinopteri; order Percopsiformes; family Amblyopsidae; genus Typhlichthys; species Typhlichthys subterraneus. The sequence continues at coordinate 6,610 of JAODUH010003054.1, read as the reverse complement.
CAGCTGTAGTACCGTTTAACACCAATTTAGGCAGGCAGAGTTCATCGACCCTGATTTTCCTTGATGGGTTATCAAGGAAAATCAAAAAAACTTGGTCCCCAAGTCAAACCTTTGTAGTATAGGCCACAGTTTGTTAACCCTGAAGTGAAGAAACTCTGTGTTTTCTGTTTCAGAAAGATAACTCGGGGAGTTACCATGGTAACTGACTGTGAACCTAACCTGCTCGCTAGCAGGTTTTCTTTAACAAACCCTGAGTTTCTCTCTTCCTCCTTCCTCCCGCTGAGCGTGAAGCAGATGTCTGACATGAGGTGTCCTTCCCTTGTTAAACTGATGCGGAAGATGAAGTAATTCACATAGCTTTACATCGAAAAATGAGTTTGAGATTTAGGTTTCTTTGTTCCCTGATCATAATCAAATGTTACCATTTTTTATCACACTATTTATCTGAATAATATTATCCACCCTTTTACATGTATGTGTTTTAAGCAGTAAGCTATTCTATCGTGGATTAACGGTACTAATCTTTTAATTCGCTTTTTTTCTGAAAATGTCCTCATTCTCTTCAGGGACATCACTAGAGTTTGATGGAACGTCTTTTCAACATATATTTTTAACACAAATTAGGCTATAAAATCTAGCAATAGGCTATAGTTAATTTTCGTCACAGGCTAAAATCTCATACAGTTTGTTTTAGACTTCTTACTAAGTATATAAAATAATTAGTCCTATCCCCTCTGTTTCCATCACCCAACACCAACAAAATAAAAAGCACAGAAATAGCTAAACTATGCCTCCAATTAATTGTTGAGTGCTACAGCTTGTAAAGAACACAAATTGATTGCAAGTTTATAAACTAAACCCATTAAGAAAAACTATGTGGGATTTTCTGTAATGGTGCCTTGTCAATGACACAATTCCTGTACAAATAGTAAAATAATTATTGTACCCTGATACATATGAAGAGTCCATTTGAAAAATTTTGCTTTTAGCAACTTAAAACAGCTATTTTTATTAAGTTTCCATATATGGGTTCACTCATTTCACCTTTATTACAATGAAAAGGATGTGTATCACTGAATAAAAAATAATATCTTCCAAAAAGAATAAAACTAATTATTTTAATATAGCCAATGTCAGATGGATTTAGAGGCGAGGTGTTCCCAAACCAGATATAATCTCTCCACCTAGTCCTGGGTCTTCCCCTGAGGCGTAATCCCAGCTGGACGTGCCTGGAACCCCTCCCTAAGGAGGTGCCCAGGGGGCAGCCTTACAAGATGCCCATACCACCTCAACTGGCTCCTTTCGACGCAAAGGAGCAGCGGTTCTACTCCGAGTTCCTCACGGATAGCTGAGCTTCACCCTATCTCTAAGAGAGAAGCCAGCAACCCTCCTGAGAAAACCTATTTCAGCCGCTTGTACCCATGAGCTCGTTCTTTCGGTCATGACCCACCCTTCATGACCATAGGTGAGGGTAGGAGTTAAAATTGCCCGGTAGATCGAGAGCTTTGCCTTCCGGCTCAGCTCTCTTTTCGAAACAACGGTGTGGTAAAGTGAATGCAGTAACTTGCTTTCTGACACATAACTCCTCTTTGTTAAACGTGTGTATGTTACTTCAAGTTTTGCATTCTGGCCCATCCCTGCCATTGTTAATTGTGTAAACTTTGTTGAGTGTTTCCCATTTGCCAATGAGCCCTTGTGTATAGTACGTGTTTGCAGAGGTAGTTTGTGTTACCTTGTTTCCTTCCAAGCCTTCGGTAATCTGTTCCTCTACCTACCGTTTTTTTGTGCTGAGTTTGACTGTCTTTGGATTATGCTACTGCATTTTGTAATTGCTGTTTTCTGATTGGCTATTGCCGGTCCCTCTGCCTATACTGAATTAAAACCGTTTGCTTTTGGAATACATTGTTCTCCAAGTGCCTGCTTTAGAGTCCAAACCTTGAGTTCTGACACTTTAGGCGTTCATCTGCATAAAATAATTATTCTGGTCTGCAGATGACCATTTTCACTCAGCCATTGTTACTTAGATTTTCTTCAATTCAGCCTGGACTGACTGGCTTTATCACCACTTCCTCCTGCCTTAGTATTGAAGTGTACCTGAGCAATACACATAATCCTAACTACTCCCCATGTGTTGGATGTTCCCTTGCACTGCTGACACCGCCAGGTGTGTGAATTGGGTGCATGTGAAAGCAGTGATGTAAAGCCAACTTGGTAAAACGATTTCAGTGGCCTGTGATCCAGAGCAGCCCCATATAAATGCTGTCTATTTACCATTGTTTTCAGAACACAATATGGAAGAGGGAGCACGAAGGGGCAATATTTTGCTTCAAAGAAGAAAAGAAAAATCCCATTTCATGTGGAGGATGTTGCGATAAAACAGTGACTGTAACTTTTATTTACCTTAAACGTTATTTTTTCGGGGTTTGTTATGATAGAAAGGGTAATTTTTTTATCTATTAAATGTTTTTGCCTATTTCATTTAATTTTGTTCGCTACGTTTTGTTGTTATTGTTGTTATTGTTGTATTATTGTCGTCTTCCAGTCCGTCCTGCTGCCGCCTCCGCCAACCCCTCTCCGCTGTGTTTCTTTTTTCATATTAATCTTCTCTTTAATGTATTTCTGTGCGATAAGGCGATGCGCAGATAGCGAGCAGCAGACCGAGCCAGCGCCAGCCCACAGCCGCTCTGATAAAGGACCGCGTCGCCACCTCGAAGCCCCGCAGGACCCGAGCACAGAACATTCCTCCTCATTTTCAGATAGAAGCTACGTGCACCATTAGTTACCTCTGTTGTTGTTGAAGAAGATAGAAGATCACTGGCGCCCTCTAGTGTTTAGGGAGAGAGTCGTCGGTGTTGAACGGCGGGGACGCGTGGACGTCTGTTACTGTATATAGGTGGTCTTCAGATCTGAGGTTGTCGATGTCGGGGTTGAGAGCCCTCATGAGGTCATGGCATGCTTCTGCCTGGGTCATAACATAAGGTTTATGAGCCAAATAGTTGTATAGAGGTCACTGGTCCACTCATCTAAATAAATATCTACCTGCCAGGTGCATAAGTCCAAAAAGGACGAGCTGAATATAAGGCAGGAAAAAAAAAAAAAAAAGGTATAATATTCAATGCTAATATATATTGCGTAGTGAATGTCATTTAATTCAGACGTTAAAATAAATACATAAAATAAACACTGTATATTACACAAATACACAAACACATACAAATACGGGAGAGGAGAATGGCTTGTTTATTGTTCATATTTAATAGTTTTAGAATTAGAAATCTACTGGAACCCTCAAGTGATGTCGGTTTACAACCAATAACTGATGTTTTTAGGGTAAAACTGCTTGCTGGATCTTTACCGTACACTCGGATAGACAGAAGATGTCGTCCTCCTTTTGAAGGAGGAGTGTTCATTTCCACCTGCGGACCAGCCCCGGCGCTAATGCAGATTCTCCGGAACCGCCTTGGGATGCAGCCACTGAGCTCTCTTAGCATCCACCAACAAAAAAGCGCTCTTAAATTCTACCCTTTAAAAATGAAATCCTATCCTTTTTCTGTCCTTGTTAAAAGCCGAAACTGAATTAAAATGCAGCAGAACACTTTGAATCAAACCAGAAAGGTCCAACCCAATTGAAGTGTAATTTAATTCAGTTGCAGAGGGTAGTAAACCGTTTCATAAACCGATCGAAAGAAAACGGTTTAACATGATTACTTTCTGGCAGGGACGTTTCTGACCAATCTGGCACCCTAAGTGAGAGCTTTGAATACCCCCCCCCCCACACACACACACACACACACACACACACACGCACCATATTGCTATTTTGTGCACCTAATGGCTTCAATCTTTTTGATACATTTCAAAAAGACAGCACTAGCAAATCTAATTGTTTCTAATTGTTAATCCTCATGTTAATTGGACATGTTCAAATGGCAGACAAATGCATTATTACTCACCTATTCCTCATTCGGAAACAGTAGTGTGGTAATTGTATAAGTCAAAGCACAACTTTCAAAGTCACTAGCCTATCCAATCACTCAACTTTGGTCTCTCTGAAGCATGTTGTCAACACTTGCCAATTTAGTCCACAAGTTTGCAATGATAATATGAAAATATAACAAAGAGCCTATTAATTGCAGTGTCTTCTCAAAGTAGTGTGGTCACATCCATTAATAATGAGCTGACACTTCAATATGGTTTTCTCAAAATGTGCCAGAAAGTCTGTAGTTATGATAGCTTGCTTTAATAATTAAATATCTTATTTTAATATGTTATATTTTATTTGTAGACGCCTTTCATGACACTCAAGGACAACACATTGAATATAGGCAAATATATAAACATGAAAACATCTGTTAAAGATGTATACATATAGTGCATAAATACACACACACACATACACATACATACATTATAGTCCACGTGAGACTGCTTACATGTGCAAGCTAAAACAACTATTCCGAACACAGACCATATTAGAAAATGACACATGTAATCAGATGTCCAGTAATCTTCAATAGGAATGACAAAAAAGTATCCATGTAAATGCACCTATTGTTGCTGTGAGGTACTACACTGATTACCACTGTTGTGACCGCTGTTGAAGGATTTTCTGATTAAATGCACACATGTGCGTGTGTGTGTGTGTGTGTGTGTGTGTGTGCATGTGTGTTTGTGTGGACATACTACTCAGTTTCTTCATGATCAAACAGGAGGCCAAGGGGGAGAGGAGAAGCGGAGGGGAACAATATCTGAATCTGTGTGATGTCTGGGAGAGAGACCTCCATGTACCTGAAACATCTTCTCCAGAGACGTCATATTTCGTCACCTGACCACGTCATAACTGGCACACTTTCAAAAATTGATTTTGCATTTACAAATACAGAACGTTTGGTCTTTTTATTTATTTATTTATTTATTTATTTATGTATTTATTTATGTAATTATTATTTATTTATGTAATTAATTAAATATTTATGCATTCATTTATTTATTTATTTGAAAATTAGGTGAGTAAGTAACAAAGTAAACGTTAAGCTGTTTTATTGTCACATATACATACATGTAGCAAAATTAATCCTCTGCATTTAACCCATCCCTCAAGGGAGCAGTGGGCAGCCTATGGCATTGAAGGGAGAGGTGTTTTTGTTTTGATTTGAATTTGAATTTAGCAAGTGTTCTCGAGAAAGACTGAATTACTATACTGTACCTTTAAACCTGTGTGGGGACATGAGAGTATATGCATTTCCCTGGAATTAGTTAAATTGTGTGTGTGTGTGTGTGTGTGTGCGTGCTTGCGTGCATGCGTAAAAATATCTGTTTGCAGCATTTCCTCTGAAGGACCGCGTGTTGTTTTGTTACTCACTAAACTTTTTTTCTCCTTTTATTTTTTGACTTCACATTCAAATAATTTCCTTTTTCCTCAAGGAAGATCGTTCGGGGTGGAGGCGTCGTTTTCTGCACTTGCGAATTGTCGGGATTTCCATCTCATTTGAGATTATCTGAGAGCAGCGCCCGGGAACCAACTCCAGGTTGGAGTCAGTGTCACTGGTCAGATGGCACTGGCTGGAGAGGGAACCTGACATGTTTTTAGATAGTGAGGGAAACTGGAGCACCCGGAGGAAACCCACGCAGACAACATGGAAACTCCACACAGAAAGGCTGGGACGACTGGGGTTTGAATCCAGGACCTTCTTGCTGTGAGGCCAGTGTCCAGTGCAATGCAATGTAACAATTACAGTGCATGTATCGGGTGTAGGGTTACACATCTTGCTCATTGATGCTTTCAGGTAAGTTAAGGTAAGGTAAGGGTTGTTTGGGGTAAACAACCTGAGAGTCCTACCTACCAACTACCTATCAACAGACATATCCTGATTAAAGAGGTGATTATTTTACCTATTGACTTAAATGGGTGAATTGCTGAGAAATCAATATTCCATTAACTGGATTACAATGTCATCACCCGTGTGATAATGATCAAGAATTTCTTAATGACTGAAATAACAAATATTTTAGCTGTAGCTGCTTTGTCTATTGTCTATGCTCATATATTAGGTTATGTTGATCCTATATTATTCTTTGCCCTTTTCTATTTATAATCCCCTCCTAAATGCATCTCTAAAAACAAAGTGAAAGTGTGGATGAGTGTAAATTAGAGCATTCATTCATGGAATGAAAATGCAGTATTTTTATGAGAGAGAGAAAGAGAGAGAGAGAGAGAGAGAGAGAGGGCTATTGGAATGCCGCTACCTGACTTCTGAATAACAAATAACACCATTAGTGAGACAGGAGCATCTGCTATCAGCCCTCGGAGATGAATGGAACATCCTCATGTCCCTACTGATACACACACACACACACACATGCATGTTTAAGTAGTAAAATAGACTCACACACACGCACGCACGCACGCACACACACACACACACACACACACACACTCATTCTCTCTGACTTGTCATATGTGTGGTGATGGGGCTAAGGCTGTCACTTCTCTGGATGATTAAACTGTAAAAGGCCCCAATTAGGTCCTCAGCGGGATCTGGCTTAGTGGGGGGGGGGGGGGGGGGGGGGGGGGGGGGGGGGGGGGGGGGGGGGGGGGGGGGGGGGGGGG
>JAODUH010003053.1:0-11612 GCA_027564835.1 Typhlichthys subterraneus | reverse complement strand
AAACTATTGACATAACTTCCTATTGTCTAAAGCCTGTCCCTCTGGGGGTTTACACTCACCTGCGCTAAGCGTAACACATTTCAAGACGTGCAAACAGCCAGACACCAATAGGCCTACCCCATAGAACTATAAGAACGCCTATACGTTAATTATTAAATGTATAATATGATCTTTTTGTCATTTTTGATAAATCCCTTTCATTCAAATCACACATTAAAACCATCACCCGGGTACCCATCTTCAACCTGCAGTAGAAATTAATTTTATGGAGATGAGATTTTGATTAAATGTCTTTTTGTACAAACCACACATCTTCTGATTGATTATGATTGCGCAATCACGTACAACATTAGTATTAAATTCACACGTATATAATAGATTCTTATGAACATTCCTATAAAATTCTGTCATCTAATAATATGATGTTATTCAGTCGAATGTTAGGTCCCAAAGTACCAACTCGTGGTCTTACCTTGGGGCCCTTTATTTGCTTTATAGCAGAGGATTGTCACTGCACTCAATGACCCAGGTCACCAATATTGATTAGTTGGTGTGTAGGTAGTTTAAGTAAACTCTTAGTTAAATGTTACAAGTTACATGATTAGTGGATATAATTAAATATATTAATCTTGTCGTATATATTTATTTAATAGATTGTTTTACATAAATATTGATAATACATGAAGTATTCTCTTTGAGGCTACCTAGCCTCACAATAGTTCAGGGATTATATAGTCAGCATACCTTAACTAAGAGTAATCATAGTTATAGTAAGACTTAATTAACGAACATCCCTTATTATGAATATGTTTTTTCTTCTTCTGTTAACGATAAACAAGATATTTTGCTTCCGTTTATGCAAAGGCACAGGTCCATTAGGATTTCTATCCTGAACAGGTTGTATATTCTTGTCTAAATCCATAGTAGAAGATGGAATACCATTTCAGATTGAAAACATACTGTAGGCCGTCTTTTACTTACTCAAACACCAAAACTCTCATCCACATCTTTGTCACTTCCTACCTGGATTACTGCAACTCTTTTCCCCACCAAGCTCACAAATCTACCCCACTTAGTTCAGAACTCTGCTGCACAAGGACAACGGATCACATCACTCCAATTCCTCTCCACCATCTGGATTCGGTCCTTCAGCTGCTGTGCCCCCAGACTCTGGAACGTCCTTCCCCTGATCATACTACATGCTACCACAGTCACCTCATTTGATAAGCTCCTCAAAACGCATCTCTTCAAAGTTGCCTATAACATTTAACCCTTTGCTCCACTCTCACGTGACTCCCTTGCCCTCCCAACAAGCATGTATTATTTAATTGTTTTATTTTCCTAATATTTTTTTATTTATTTGTATCTTATGTTTCTAAAATGTATATTCTGGTTTTAGTAAAATGTTTTATACTATTAATTCTAATTCAGTCAAATGTTGTAAACGTCTTTATGTTTGCAATTTACAATTTAAGATGTCCTTGAGTGTCTTGAAAGGTGTCCCAAAATAAAATTGTATGAATTGTGTGAAATGTAATTGGTCTTGCAAGTTGGTGTAGTCTATATTTTGCAGTATTCAGTTGCCCATATGCTAATTAGTGCAAAATTACTGAGCAATAAATATATTTTTTTATACAAAATAAATGTCACAGTACCAACATATTGTTTTGTGGTGCATTCATTACACAAAATTGGAGATGCTGGTGCGCTTAGTGTGACATCTAGTGGTAGAAAGTCATATGGTCACTTTAAAATTTGACGGAATGGAAATGAGTTCCGGTGGAGCTCTAAAACAGAAAGCCACGCTGTTGACGCCAAAAGCTTCACTTTTATCTTGCGAGGAAGCAGGGTACTCCAAAATGTCAGGTGTATAATAGCCTACCGCATAGGCATGGATACTATTAAGAGAGTGTCGGCAACTGAAAATGGTAGAAGATAATATCTTACTGTTTTAAAGTGATACATAGCTCGCTTCCTGGAATATTTACGGTACCCTCCAGTCTCTGGATTGACAGTCCAGTGACCAGATGGGATGTGGACCCGTATCAAACGCTACAAGTGTACGATATTAGATCATTTGTGCACGTTTTGTAACACATGAACTGTATTGTTATCGAAGAGCGTTGCACTTGTGTGTTTGCAATGTAACTTTGGGCTGGACATAGCATAATAACATCCCGAAGCTGCATTTGAGCTACAGTAACTACGAGTAACGTACGGTCACTGTTGATATTTACGTTGGCTATTACGCGCGTTTTACAAGGTACATGTTTTCTCAGTTTATACGAATATGTAACTTTGTAGTAAATTATAAAACGGCGAATCTGCTGGACAGCTAATTAAATGTTCTTTGTTGGGTTTAATCAACGCCTTTCACTTTTTGGCGATGGTTATTTTAGGCCTCACGTGATGCCTCGGACTGTAGTTATGCATTCAGCCGACTGAGCCTAGCGGTCTGCACGGATTTTCGTGGACGGGTGCCCCATTAACCTCGCGAAAGGTAGTGTGGCTTTCACTTCACTTTTATACGTTTTTTAATGTAGATTTGACGGTACGTGCTTGGTGTATCGGTAATTACAACTGTAATTTCCTTATTACCACTGATGTTGGTTACTCCAGTATTTCGATTAAGTAAATGGGGAAACTATGTTCCGTGTTTATTGACAGTGGGGCATATATAAATTAGACGTGCACGGTGCACCCCGTGAAAATATGGACCAAACAAGCCTGTTTATCGATTTGTGTAAATTAATTTGTAGTCTACTCACTGAATGTTACATTTGAAATGTGTGCTGGTCTTTACTATTAGCCTACTCCTAGTCTACTGTACGTTGATGTTTATTAAAGATATTGCAACATATTTTTGTCTTCCCATGCAGTGCCTATGTGTCTTCTTCCCTGGACAGAGTTTGAGATATGCACCCACCATTTAGAAAGGATTATGTATCTGTAACCTTTACAGAACAGAGAAGCAGCAATTACAACAACAGCAAGCAGTGGCGGAGGCAGTCTTGCTGGAGGGTAATAATTAATATTGCTGTGCTGAAAGTGACATAGGTCTAGTTTCCTCTTAGTATTGTAGTAGTACTGTACATTTATGCTCATAATTGCATATGGTACTACTTTCAGAGGCAGTATCCACTTAAATAGACCAGTCAGTGTATATGCCTGCCTACATGTCTTCTAGTTGATGTGTAAAGTTGTTGTTGTTGTTATTATTTTATTTTTATTGTGCAAAAATAGAATAGAAATAGAATGTTGTGGGAATGTTACGGTGCAATAACATATCTTTCTACAGCCTGTGTGCAAAATTGAAGGACTAAGGGCAAATTATGCACCATTCAGAGTTGAATGCCTCCTTCCACTTTAATTAATATATGAATGGGGTACGGTAGCATTACTTTGAATTAAGGGATGTATAGTAGATGCTGACAAGTACTGTAGTCAATTTCAATCTAACCAGTGTCCTTCTATGTCTGGTCAAAGTAGTTGAAGGTAGGTCTCTGGGGCATTATTGGTAATTAATTAATAAAAAATTATTTTACATTTATAATATATCTTATTTGTCTTGAAACTATTGATCAGCTGCATATTTTTCACTTCTAATGTTGTGGGCATAATAGTTGTAAATTGTGATAATTACCCTTGCAATATAGTGGTCAGATCTGATCTTTGCACAACTCTGGTGGAAATACATTTATATAACATAACACTTTTACAGAATATTGTGTAGAGCTATTATGGTTTTCATGTCAGCTTGGAGATGGTTTTTGTTAGAAAGCTTGAACCAGTGGCAGCTGTGACTTTATTACTTATTTTTTTAACTATGGGTTCTCTACAAGTCAATAAATGTGTTGAGGATGAGTTTGCTAACTTGAGAATTGCTCAAGATATCAAATAAATACACCAGTAAAGTAGCAATTATAAACACACAAGTCATACTACAACATGTAGTATAAACATGTTGTAGGGTGTAGTCATCAAATATAGGAGCAATGTTATTTGTCCACTGAAAAATACCTACTCGAGTGGGTATCTATTATCCTGCATGCAACAATGTGTGCTTTGTCTATTTGCATGTGTTGTACTGAAACATGATGACATGACCTGAAAATGTCTGCTTCTCAATGATGGACTGCATTTTATCGTTTGTGAAAACAAAACACTACTCGGGTATTATGCATAGACTGTATATGGGATGCCATTCTCAAAATGTGAGGAGGTTCAAATGCATATTAAATTGTAAAATCATACCTGGTTTTGTACACTGAAATTTTACGCAGACCTGTCTTAAGATGCTGGATAAACTAGCTTTACTTCCTAAGCAAGAGAGAATGGTTATGTATCACTGTTTTCCTATAGAGGTGGGGCTCAGTGTATTACTTTGTTGAACTTAATCATACTGCTTCAGGTGGAGTGTAGGATAACGTTTAGCTATAGATATGTGGCCTAGTCTGTTGAAGAGCTTTGCAATTTGTCTTCACTCAATGCAAAATAAAGATATAGTTGGTCTCAGTTTATACATTTGCTTTATTATAACTGGAGCTTGACATTTCTGACCTCAGGGCTGGCAATCTGGCTAGCAATCATCATCATTGACTCTTGGGAACACACAAAACATTTTTTTATATACATACATACATACACACAGAATTATTGGGAAAATGATTAATCCCTTTTCCCTCTTTATTCCTATAGAAATGGAAACAGTTGTCCAGACTGCAACGAAGTTTGATCTTGTTCACCGCGGCCTTGTTGATGTATGGAATTGCTTCTTCTGACATCTTTTCCAAGCACCTGAAAGGTAAACATTGGCATACATTGTTTCTCCTACATATACCTAGAGAGACACGGGTATGGTATGTTATATTCCATTCTCTGCTTTGAGATGACGTATAAGAGAGTATCTGAAGTATTTTTCCACCAACAGTTGTTCTTTTTGCTGATTAGAATGCTTTTTGAGTTTGAATGAGTGTTACAGAACTGACAAGACAGGCTGATCAATAAAGTAAGGTATTTTCATGCCCAGGCTGTCCAGAGAAATAAAACATTAAATACTACGTATACTTCAGACCAATGTTGGGCAGTTACTAGTAACTAGTTGCGACGGCACCTCACACATCGAAGTGCCTTGTGAAGCAAAGTGTTGTGCTACGGCTTTGTTGATACGAGCGGTGTTCCCCACTTTATGTTACTCTATGGAGCCAGGGCTGTGTAGAAGTGTCAGATTAAGATATCACAATGCGAGAAGATATTTGTTGAATTTGAAAGTGTATTATCTTACATTTAGCTTGCAATTGCTGACCATACATTTTAATGAGGGAAAGACTGAACACTACTTGTTGAATTTGGTGTTAATACAGTACATTTGATTTAGCATATAGCTACATATGCGACCCATTAAAAGCACATGCATGCTTTTTATGTGATCTGTTGGGTAATTTCTCAGGTACATTTCTTCTGGGGGGTTTGAGTGGATATTCACTATGGACATGTGAAGTCAAATGTAGAACTCACAGGTGTTACTCCAAACATCTGTGTTGGTGTGCAAGGGCTTCAACCAATCCACCCTGTGTTTAGATTAGAAACAAGCTCTTGCTGAAGGTGGACAATCTACCACAGGATCAGAAACAAAGGCATGGTAATAATGTATTGTGCTCAATAGCTAGGCATATAGTACCTTTGTAGTTTTTATTCCATTACTGTTACACTGACATAAACGCTGGTGGTATTTCTGCTCTAGTTCCATTTCCAAAGACAAACTGATTTCTGCTAGGTGTACTCGAGTAAAATAATTCTATGTAAAGTCTTTATATACTTCAAGAGTGGGCTTATAAATCAAGCTTTGCTTTCTAACATTAGGCTGCATTCAGACATAACTTCTTTTTGGAAGCTGTCCGCCTCTTTTTTACATTATAACCGTATGGAGCGGACCGTGTTTTTAAAAGCACCATGGGCGCTGAATTCAAACACTTTTTGTTTTTCACTTGAGAAAACTTCAACTTCTCAGACGAAAACGTCCTACGTCATCTGCTTTTTTAACAGTTGACCAATCACAAGTGCGTAGTGAGACCCGGTGTTTCCCGTAACAACCGTAACAACCGTTTCAGATGCTTTTTTTCTTACATGAAAAATGCCCAGATCGGCGCTTTTAATCAAAAAAATAAGTTATGTCTAAACGCATCCTTAGACGGTCTTCTGTTGTGAGATGGGATATGACCATATATCATGACTGATGCTGCTTTTTCAGAGGATTATCAAACCATTGTTATCAGTCTTGTGAAATAAAATAGATTAAAGCATCTACTATATTACATAAATGATCATTTACATTTTTACAACCATATTTGTATTTGTTTAACAAATCAAATGCATCCGTTATGGTTTGTTACAACATTTATATGTAGAGTAACAACAGTCCTTTGTTACTGTCAGGCTGCTCTTTTCTCAAAATATCATTATACTGGATTTTATATGCAAATAATGTAGGTAGTGCCACTGCAGCATGACATACAGTATTGCATATTGGGAGATAATAAACAGACAAATATACAGTATAGCATACATTTGACTCCTCCTACTGTGTGTGTGTGTGCACTACATACACAAACCAACGACCATTTCCAGAGTAAGCCAAACACTAATAAAAAAAAACAGAGGCGATATTACGTACACAGATATAATATAAAGTGGTGGTGGTGTTGTCAACGTCCATGAATGACACTATATTTCCAGTAGTGTTTGTAGTTATACGCTGGTGAAATGGGGCCATGCTCACTGCTCATTTGGTGATGATTACATGGCCCACAATCACCCAGACTACTGACAGTGCTCTTTACAACTATAGTTCGTGTATTGAAGGTGTTGTCCTGTGTCTACTCTACATAGGTCTTGTATATGGAGAGGAGGAGGAGGGGGTGGGAGGTGTTGGCTTGAGGCATGTCACTCCTCACGCGCTACCTGAGCCTGCAAAAGGAGGCCAGTTGCCTGAGATCCCCTCACAGGTTGCTATGGTTACATTCCTTGCTCTATTTCTAAGCACTTTTAGGGCATGTAAGATGCAATACAGTATGTTTTTATAAACTACTTGAAAACTTTAGCAAAGCACTGTTTTGAGATGTCTTGCTGATGCTGTGGCTTGTTTTAGAGGATTATCTATTCACTATCACTACCAGTATGTGTTTGTACACTGACCAAAATTGGACTTTATTCATCCCCGTGAGGAAGGCTAGTGACTCTAGAAATAAGGGGTCTTTACAATATAGTTAAAAAAAGAGAATACTGTTACAGTCTAATCCAACTCTGAATGGCACAAGTACGTACACAGTATATTTTGCATGCACCCACACACGTCCTTTGTTTTTCTGGAGCAATACTAAGCACAAAGCAGGGTTTACAATGGACTATGTGTTTGTAGCTTTCAGGATGCAAATTCTGAATGCCACATGTTTATCTGTCAGTCTGCTAGTGGGAAAGGTACCTAGTGGGAAAGGTACCACACCTTCCCGCACCCGTTCTGATATTTGCTGTCACTGACCCTTCAACCTTTATTGGAGCTGGACATGTAGTGAGACAGCAGGGTGAAGTCAGCTCGTTGGCATTGTTTAGAGGAGTATATATAATACGTTGTTTAGAGGAGTATATATAATATGTTGTTTAGAGGAGTATATATAATACGTTGTTTAGAGGAGTATATATAATACATTGTTTAGAGGAGTATATATAATACATTGTTTAGAGGAGTATATATAATACGTTGTTTAGAGGAGTATATATAATACGTTGTTTAGAGGAGTATATATAATATGTTGTTTAGAGGAGTATATATAATACGTTGTTTAAAGGAGTATATATAATACGTTGTTTAAAGGAGTATATATAATATGTTGTTTAGAGGAGTATATATAATACGTTGTTTAGAGGAGTATATATAATACGTTAAACTTGTTCCAAGTATAATAATACATTGGACTTGTTCCAAGTGTAATAATACTGCAGCATTCCAGCTAAATCAATTTGAGTATGTTAACTAAGTCTTAGCTGAATCTCTCTAAAATACATCCACTCAGAAAAAAACTACCATATGAAAATAAAACGGATTTAAGATAGACATATAGTACTTTATTTATTCCAAAGGGAAAAAGCTAGGATGCAAAATATACCACAACCACTACACTAGCTGCTGTCTTCCAATGTTTATCACAGAAGCACTAAGGAGAATAGGTAAGTCATACTTAACTTCTGTTGTGACCCTTCAAACTGCCTCCTTCAGAAACCAAAGCGGCTGTCCTACAAGCGAGGACCTCCTGGCTTGCGGAATCGTCTGCAGAAGAAAGTCAATGCCTCAGACACGCTGGCAGGGGAGGACAAGAAAGAGGGAGAAGTCATCAGGTCAGACTCAAGGGCCACTCACTAGTTTCCTAGATAATAGTTCCATCTCAGTGAATTGTGATTGAATGTTTAAACAGCAATAAAGCTAAAAGACTCTCTTAAGGTGCTCTAAACTGTATGATGTTATAATCAACACTAGAGCAGCAAACAACTGTTTTCTATGGAAAGATACAGTATACTGAGTACTTGTGTGAGCACAGAATAACATCATGCTCCCTATGTATGTGTTAGGGATTTGACCTGTGTGTGTGTGTGTGGCCCAGTGCACATTTGTTTTGATCTGAGATGATGTTGGCAGGACATCATGCAAAAGCACTTTAACATTGACTGTGGTTTTGTGTAGCTGGCGTGGGGCTGTGATTGTGGATGAGCAGGCCACTGATAACTCAAAGGATGAGGTCAACAAGGGGGGGCATCCAATCCAGTCACCTGGGGAATCAGGTGACGTTGTTTTGTGTGGTCGATGTCAATATCAGGCAGCATGTATGAAAGTACTTAAGCTCACATTGTTTTAGGGCTGGGCGATATGGACCAAAAATCATATCCCGATAGATTTGGTCTGAATACTGATACACTATATTAGTTTTTTCTACAATGTGGGCTAAATGTTCAGGATTACATCAATGCCAAATGTGAGATGTCACTAGCACTTAAACTTTGATCAAAATAAAACAATTACAAGTTTTACTCTCTTACTTAATAAAATACACCTGTGAAAATACAATGTAAACGTGATGATAATTTCACAGTAATTTTTTTACTTTGACTAGTTGACAATAACACTGTCAACAATGATTGCAATCTATATACATCAGGAAAGTATATACAGCGCTTCACTTTTTCCACATTTTATGTTACAGCCTTATTCCAAAATGAAAAAAAAAAAAAAAACTGTCCTCAAAATTCTTCACACAATAACATAGTGAAAAAAGTTCAAAATTCAAAACAATTTTTTGCAAATGTATTCAAATAAAAAATTCATATGTGGATAAGTATTCACAGCCTTTGCCATGACACTCAAAATGGAGCTCAGGCACATCCTGTTTGCACTGATCATCTGCTGATCACTGATGATCATCTGATGATCATGGTGGTGGCAGCATCATCCTGTGGGGATGTTTTTAGTGGCAGGAACTGGGAGACTAGTCAGGATCAAGGGAAAGATGAATGCAGCAATGTACAGAGACATCCTTGCTCAAAACCTGCTCCAGAGCGCTTTGGACCTCAGTCTGGGGAGAAGGTTCATCTTCCAACAGGACAAAACCCTAAGCACACAGCCAAGATAACAAAGGAGTAGGTTCAGGACAACTCTGTGAATGTCCTTGAGTGGCCCAGCCAGAGCCCAGACTTGAACCCCATTGAACATCTCTGGAGAGATCTGAAAATGGTTCTGCACAGATGCTCCCCATCCAACCTGATGGAGCTTGAGAGGGCCTGCAAAGAAGAATGGGAGAAACTTCCCAAAAGTAGGTTTGCCAAGCTTGTAGCATCATACTCAAAAAGACTGGCTGTAATTGCTGCCAAAGGTGCTTCAAGGTATTGACCAAATGCTATGAATACTTATGTACATGTGATTCTTATTTTTTTAAATAAATGTGCACAATTTTCAAACAAGCTTTTTTCACTTTATTATGGGTGTGTTGAATTTTGAGGAACCTTTATTTTTTTTAATCTATTTTGGAATAAGGCTGCAACATAACAAAATACAGAAAAAGTGAAGTGCTGTGAATACTTTACAGATGCACTGTAAAGGCTGAACGAGAGTGTTGGAAAATCTCACTTTATATTGATTCTGCAAGACTGTATTATAATACTGCTGCATCAAATGTGTGTTGAAAAGCAAATGCGTTTATATTTTAGAGGACATCTGTAGTGTAGCCTAGCAATAGGCTATTTATGTTAATCGTGCAATTAAAACAAAAGGCGAAAAAATAAATTTTTTAGCAACATCACATAATTTTAGTTGTACATGTTTAAATCCATAAGAGGTTGTCAATATTGCAGCGATAACGATTTACTCATTTTAATCCACATTTGTTTTTGTTTAGCTTGTAATACTAGCTACCTGTATCTGTCAGAAATGGAAATTGAGCGTGCAACTCAGTATTTGCTCTCTGGCCAAAATGTGCGCTTCCAATGGACACTCAACTTGTGTCAACTTGTGGGAGCAGAGTTAATAGGCCAACAGCCGTTCAACGTAATTATCACTGTTAAATGTGTAGCAATGGATTTGCTCAATCAATGTCTATAACACTATTATTTACTTATATAGCTTTTTATTTTACAGGACAGTATAGAGACAGGAAAGTAGTGTCAGAGAGGTATTGGGAAGTATAGGGAAATGACCGCGGGACAGATTGGAACCTTGATTTCCCAGGGCGCTAAGGTCCATATGTGCAGGAAGTTCTCACATGCTTCACCCCTGTAAAATATATACATTTTAAATGTTGCATTACATGTAGGCCTTCATAAAATTTCTATTCAGCGTGTCTCATTTAAATTAGTAGGATGTGGGAGTGTGCCTGCAGTCGGTGTTTAATTAGTTTTTTCTGTTGTATTTCAGAAGGAAGTAGGCTGGAGGCAGTGCGAGATGCCTTCAAACATGCTTGGAAGGGCTACAAGGACTTTGCCTGGGGTCACGACGAGCTCAGGCCTATCTCCAAGTCCTATGGGGAGTGGTTTGGCCTGGGCCTGACGCTCATCGACGCTCTGGACACCATGTGGATTCTTGGGCTAAAAGAAGGTGCGCTGAACCTCTAGAGAAAATGAATGCAGTCAGTGGTTTTAACCTTTTGAAATGCAGTCCTCAGTTTGTCAGCCCAATGCCAGTGATGACATTCTGTCATTACCATACAGTCACTATGATACACACAGTTGTAAACAAACGTATGTGAAATGTAGAGACTTTGTTTTTTTAAATAATTTTTTACTTTATTTGTGGAAAGAAATGTGTACATATAACATTCCTCTCAGGAAGAGGAAATACGCTTGTTAGTTTTTTTTTCCGTCTCCAGTCCCTGAGCAAATGTTTATTTTTTGCAACGGCACCACACATCAGCATTGCTATGACAGTTTTCCACAAATTAGAAATATCAATATATCGCCTTGATTACAATATCCCCAAATATATTGTATCGTGGCCCTATGATATACAGTATCTCACAAAAGTGAGTACACCCCTCACATATTTGCAAATATGTGAGCATATCTTTTCATGTGAC
>JAODUH010003052.1:0-11613 GCA_027564835.1 Typhlichthys subterraneus | reverse complement strand
TTGTGTTATTTTGAGGGGACAGCAAATTTACACTGTTCTACAAGCTGTACAATCACTACTTTACATTGCAGAAAAGAGTCATTTCTTAATTTTTGTCACATGAAAAGATATTCTCACATATTTGCAAATATGTGAGGGGTGTACTCACTTTTGTGAGATATTGTATATTCTATATACCCTATACATACAGAATATATCATCCATATTTGTATTTTGGCTGCTTGGGTCATTGTATAATGTACTGTTCACATACAGGATATACTGTTTCTATATTTATTATTTGGCTGCTTGGTTCATTGCATATTATTTTTTCCTTCATATATATATTTCTATATATTTATATTTACATACTACTAAGGGTGCCTTTTTCACCACCTAGGTTTTGGATATATCTAATAAAATGGGATTTATTTAAACAATGTTTGTTCTTAAAGGAGTGGCCATTAATTTCGTGGCCACAAAATTGTTGTAGGCCTGCATGGCCTAAATGAAAGTTAGTTAGTACTGGTTACTACAAGTAACCAGTAAAGCAATGTTACTGTAATGTTATTACCTTTTCAGAGTGACTTGTTCATCACTGCTTGTGTTTATGTGTGATGTGTGTGTGTGTGTGTGTGTGGGATGCAGGTGTGTGCACGTGTGTGTCGGTCATATCCAAGGGTTTGTGTTGAAGTTGATAACAGGAAGTAGATTCACATCACGTCCTTCTCACTTTGTGAGAGCAGAAAGAGGTCGATTCAAGCCTTCTTCAATCATGGTAGCTCACGCACACGCACACACGCACACACACACACACACATCTCCACGTGCATGCGCCAATGCAGCCATGCGTGCACACCGACCCAGACATGAACCCATCTGTTTGAGAAGCCTTGAGTCCTCGTCTCTCTCTCTCTCTCTTTCGCTCTCTATCTCTGTGTCTTTCTCTCTCTCTCTGTTTATCTATCTCTCTCTGTCTGTCTCTCTCTCTCTCTCTCTCTCTCTCTCTCTCTCTCTCTCTCTCTCTCTTTGTCTCTCTCTGTCTGTTGTCACTGGCTATTGGCTTCTGTCCCAATTTTCTCTCTTTCTGTCTACTGTTGTCTGTCTCTGTCTCTCTTTCCATTGTCACTCTGTCTCTCTGTGTCTCTGTCTCTCTTTCCATTGTCACTGTCTCTCTCTGTGTCTCTGTCTCTCTTTCCATTGTCACTCTGTCTCTCTTTCCATTGTCACTCTGTCTCTCTCTGTATCTCTCTCTCTTCCTGTTGCTTGTCAGTGCTGTGTGGGAGCTTGCGGTGGCACCTGCCTGTACAGATCGGTTGCTTATTAGAGGACTCTATAATCCTGCCCAGAGCACCAGACATTCCTGTCAGGTGTATCTGGATAGACGGGGAATTACAAAAGGGTTACGGGGACTTAGCCAACGGAGGGCCGCTGTCACTCGTCGCTGCGTATTCCGAGAACGTGGTGCTGGCTCATTAATTCCACCTATAGCGAGCTCTGACAAGACGGGGTATGCGTTCTGTGTCAGCCATTGTTCTCTCTGGTTCTTTATGGTCAGATTGGGCATTTTCAATCTGTGTTTTAACACAGATTGAAAAACCCTGCTACTACCAGCAGCTGTAAAATGCATATACAAGCTTGAGTAAACCTAAGAATACAACATGAAGGGCAGCTTTTAATTATGTTGTCAGTGCTGGATGGAAAGGACCCTCTAATTGCTTAGTTACTTTCATTTAATTATGTTGCCGCAACTCAGGAAGAACCAGATTGAAACACAATAGCCACTTATCCTCCGAGTGAGCGGGGCGGTCCCGCTGCCAGCCTAGGCCACGATTCTGTATGTTGAGTATGTGCCTTTGAGAGAGGGATGGTAAACAAACACATGTAGTATTTACACTTTAGCAGGTACGGTATATGGTAAACAAACACATGTAGTATTTACACTTAGGAGGTACAGTATATGGTAAACAAATGTAGTATTTACACTTTAGGAGGTATGGTATATGATAAACAAATAAATGTAGTATTTACACTTTAGGAGGTACGGTATATGATAAACAAATACATGTAGTATTTACACTTTAGGTGGTACAGTATATGGTAAACAAACAAATTTAGTATTTACACTTAGGAGGTACGGTATATGGTATATAGTATTTACAATACAAGACAAAGCCACATGATGTTCACGAATAGAATAATAATTTGGTTGAGCCTGGGAATTAACTGAATGTTTTTATTTTTTATTTGTATTACTGCTTCTCAAAATGTACATTACTGTACTCGCAATGCTTCAACATATACAATGTGGAGATTGATGTAAGATATACAGTACATACTATGCATGCATCTGTAATCCTGTGTAATACATTCATAATTTGGTGAGTGTAGCCAAACATCAAACACAATCTACAATCATCGTCTCTTTCACAATCCACTCTAGAGCCAAATCATGATTCCAGCACCAGATCACCATCTGCTCGTCTCAAAGTAGAGGTCACCTGGCAAATCCTCTGTGTTGACGAGATACAACAAAACCAATCACTGACAAGTAGGTCCTGGGAAGATGCCGTGATATTGATAATGAGTTTGCCTTGGCTGATCACTATGGAAGACCCCCCGTGTTACTGCTTGCCAGCTCTCGTCTTTCAGCCACGATGGAAAGCAACAGTGTGTGCCTCACACGAACAAGATGAGCTCATGAATAATGCATGTCTTGAGTCATCGTGCGCCGACACCCCAGTAAACAGCTGTGAACATTAGCCCCGCTGGAGAGAAAGCCGTGACCTCCACAAACACACTTAAACTATGCATTGTGCAATTGTAATACCTCCGCTAATTTTAGTGCGCGAATGTGAAATCATAACCTCAGAGGCAACTCACAACAATGCAAACGCTCGCGCGTGCGCGTGATAGCAAAGTTAGCTGTGGGTCACTGTCGTCTTACCGAGTGAGTCAGCGTATGAACCTTGGGGGTTAATGACCTAATGACAAATCTCTTATGCATGCCCAGACGTCGAACACACACAAACATGAGCGCTCGCACGCAAACACACACGCTCGTGTACTAGACGTGTGCCAGTGAAACAGATTAACCGAGTTAATGATAAATCATTCCGCCTCCATTTTCCCCTCCCTTGTTTTTTTCTTTTATTTCCTTCACTTCCGTTCTCCCCCCCTCCCCCTCCCCCTCCCTCTCCCTCTCTCTCTCCTCTCTCCCTCTTTCTCTCTCTCTCTCTCTCTCTCTCTCTCTCCCCCTGTCTCTCTCTCCCCCTGTCTCTCTCTCTCTCTCTCTCTCTCTCTCTCCTGTGTCTAGTGTGTGTATAGTGTCAGTCAGTATATCTCTCTAGCGCTGGTTTAAGTGTTTCTCTAGAAGAACACCAAGCATGCGCTGCGATGTGTTTACATCTCTTCCCCCTCTATCCATTCCTTCATTGTGTCTCCTCCCCCCTCTTCCGCACACTTCCTCTCCTGTTTCTTCTCCCCATCTCGTGTTTCGCCAAGCTCAGCGAATCTCGGCTCGGCCATGTTTTTTTACCCATAATCCTCTCACTTGGCATCCCGCAGCCACTATCGTAGTCGGTGCCCAAATCGATGTTTAATTATCCCGGCAACATGCATCGCCCCCCCTTTCAGCCTCCTCCAAGACACCCAGCCCTCTTCCCGTGGAAGTCACACAATACATTACATTATACTTAACATTAGTTTACAGCACTTTACAGTATACTGTATATATAAAGCCTTGCATTTTCTATAGCAGCTGCTCCCTGTAAAGGAGTAAAGGTTAGTCAAGTTGAAGTGAAGTCAACTGCAAAACAATTGACAATATGATTGAAAGATATTAAAACGGGATAAATGATGCCCTTTCCCCAATGTTGACTTAGTTTCTTGAGGTCTTAATGCAATATCTGTGACATGCTGAGGTGTAAACAATAACACGTACAGAGGCAACCAGCTCAAGATGTCTTGCTTTCTTTTCAGTGACTTTACTGTAAATATTAACTACTGCTCACCGCACCCTCTCTTTTGTGCAGCATGCCGGTTGATAGGCTTTGCTCCACCATAACTCCACCAGAGCTGTTGGTGGACAACACAGCCTCGGACACAGCGGTGCAACCATACCGGTTTGAACCACATGCCCTTTTTACAGGGCGTTTGATCCAGAAGTCCTTTTTACAGGGCGTTTAAATCAGACGACCTTTTTTACACTTTTAGGATCAGAAGCACTTTTTACAGTGTATTTTATCCAGAAGTCCTTTTTTTACAGTGTGTTTGGATCAGAAGCCCTTTTTACAGTGTGTTTGAGTCAGAAGCACATTGTGGGGGGGTGGATGGGTGGTGGTGGTGATTGTTGGCCTCTACGCTGGCAGCGGGGAAAGTCACAGCTTCGGAATAATGTGTAAAAGGGACACATCCACCGGTATGGCGGAACAAGGATGTGACGTTTTGATAACCAGAGCCGTTTGTATCCATGAGCAAAGTATTATTTCATGAATGAAGGTTATAGGCTACTATCAGATGTGTCCTTTAGAAATATAATGTTTCTTAATGATTGTAGACCCACTTTTTCTCTATGGCTTTTGGCTTTTGGAATAACTGTGTAAAGGGAACATACTTCATCTGTATCTGGAGTGAGGCCAGGAAAGGTAAGATGTAGTCTTTCAAAGCCAGCCTTTAATTACGTTAAGTCTGGGACACAGCGCTGGCTTACTGCATCAAGATCCGCCTACTTGACAGGAGAGGTATTTTGATTGACATGCACAACGACCAATTACATAACTCAATGACAAAGTTGGACGTAAAACTTATACAGAGGAATATGTTGAGAAACTTACCAACACGACACTGTTTTCAGGCCTTGAATAGCTGTGAGATAAGTAGGCTACAGTTACTGCTTTAAATGTACTGTATGTAACAACTGAAATTAGAGATGCATAAAATAATACAATAAATATACATAGCATGATACTGAAATGATGTACGTTAATATTGTTAAAAGAATCAGATGAAAGAAATATAAGAGAAATTAAAACCTTATCATTTGTTTTGCTTTGTCAGAATGTCAGAACCATGGGTTTGCACCATGCTAATCTGGTGGAGAAAGCATACTATACATGCCGTGCATGATTGTATGAGATGCGATCTATCATTTTACTGCCACCTTATAGAAGGTTTATTGGCATGTTTGACCTTAAGGTGAAGTCAGCAGTGACCCATTGTTTTCAGGTGAAATGGTAGAACAGCTGTACTTCAAGATGGAGGCATTGCCATGTCAGTAGATGGCACACAATATGGACCTGATGTCGACAATAATGGGTCTCATGCAATATTGATATACATACAGTGGTCAGTGTACTGGTGTGCATGGATGGGATATATGAACTGGTAAGACAATGATGAGCAGGACCCTGGTCCCTCTCAGATGGGAGATGATTATAACAAAGGTATACACCAGTGTATTGGATGTCACTTCAGTTCCCTGGAGAACTGGCCACATGCCACTTCGTCTACTTCCGCCTCTCTCTCTCTCTCTCTGTTCTCTCTCTCCCTCTAACTCTCTTTCTCTCCCTCTCTCTCTCTCTCTCTCTCTCTATCTCTCTCTCGCCTCCCTCTTGGTTTCTTCTTTGCTATATTTGTCGTTCCTTCTCCTCCATATTTTCTCTTTAATTTTTAACCACACACACACACACACACAGTGATCCATTGATAATGTATTGGGTGCTGCTGTTCTATTTTTCAAGCCGTGCACTTTGTGGCACTGGTCGATATCATTGGCTTGGAGAAGCTATTGTTCCATCCTTCCGCTCTCGCCAGTGTTCGTCTGTTCATTCTTCATCTCTGTATGTCGCTCCTCCAATCCATTTGACCCCATTAGGATGCCATTATTCTGCGGCCAGACCCTCAGACTGGGTTAAGCCATGTAACATCTGTATTCCGAAGAGTTTGTGCTGTAATTGCTTTGTCGTGAAGCTTATAGCATTGGAATTGAATCATCCATTGGACGCTGGCCTGCTGCACCAGAGAGAGGATAAGATATGAATGTTAAATATTCCCTCCCTTAGTAAAGGTGAACTCAGCGATTGGAAGGTGCAATAATGCACTTTTTGTCAAATTTAGCAAATATATCATCGTGGCCCGCTCGCTATCCATTCTGTGCGCGCACTGAAAAACAATCGGTATCATGCTTTCTCCAAAATTGCTAACTCTTCTTTAAAAGGTTTGGTAAGCGATTGTATGATATTGCACTTTAGATAGATAATAGATAATAGAAAATATATAATAGATAATTATATAGATAATTCCAGATGTGCACACACTATGGCAACAGATAACGCTACAACCGTGCTCTCTTCGTATTCTGACTTTCACTTGGTGTTTTCACTATGTTGTCATCATGCTGAACATATGTTAAAGGGACAATCTGAAATGTCGGTGTATCGTACAGTCTACAGCGGCAGTTTTCAAAATGTGGGTCGGGACCCACAGGTGGGTCACTGAGTAGGAGTGAGTGGGTCACAGAAATTGCAAGCAGCCATTGAATGAATGAAGAATATCAATGAATGGCTTCCGCGCTTTACTATCGTGTTGTTCCACTCATTGTTTGTGAGTAAGGCTGTGGAAAAATAGCTTACTTGTTCCTGATTGGATGACATCCTATTTAGCTGCGTGCACACCATAGCATGCAGATGGATTGTTGTCACAACTCCATCTGGGGAGTCGTACGGTGAAACTGTTGTGAATGGCAGGTACAATCTGGTCGTTTTCGCTGTCGGCACACCTAAACCACGCCCGTATAGCTATAAACACGACGCTGACTGAAAAGTTCAGTTGCTACTCGGACACATTCAAAATAATCCCTAGGCTTTCCAGACTGATTCTCACGGCGAAATTAAACTGAAGCTTGTCAGACCATCCTGATCTCGCGGGGCTAGAGAGTAAATGCACATGCTCCGGGCAGTAAGTCACGCACTGAGTTGTCATGCATGGGAGAGGCCACTCACGTCCTTCTGTTAAAAGGAAAAAAAGCAAGTTTCTAACGGTTTTCTCCTCCCTTTAATTTGAGTAATTCATGTATTGATTTCCGTTTCAGTTTTATTCACTAATTATCTCATGAACGCTGCTGAGAATAGACAGGAGGGAGCTGTAGAGATGAACACACACACACACACACACACACACACACACACACACAGACACAGACAGATACAGACCTGTGGCCTTGTCTGTGGTTAGTGACACCCCACTATCTGTATAGAGAATGCAGGTTTACCACACTGTAGAATTAGCAGCTCCTGAACAGAAAACCATTCTGCATTTATTCCAGACACACAAAGAGAGGTAGTGCTTGTATGTTTGTGTGAGGGATGGAGAAAATAAATTCAGATTCATAATTGAAGAGCTATAATGCATGGTGGTAATGGCTCTGATAACAAAGACAATGACACGTAAGCCTCCAGCCCATTCAAGCAGTAACGCACACACACACACACTTTCTCACATTACACATTGCTGTCACTTGTAGGTCAGATCTCATCAGAGATAAAAATGATTCTGGGTGAGTGTGTCCACACAGTGTCTGCGCTGTAGAATTTCAATTTGGCTTGTGTGGCTGTGGATGAAATGCCTCGCTGTTATTGGATCTGCAGAAGACACATTTTGGCTAGTGTCCACATTAATATACATAAAGGTTTACACTGAATGCCAGTATCGAAACAAGCAATAATAAAACTATTGTCTATCTTTTTTTCTTTAGGCCTATAAATTAAATCTGCGACTGAACTTTATTTTCCTCAATTTACAGTAAATGTCTTCATTAACAGTAGATATTATTGATTGTAGTGTGATGAGCTTAAAACTCGCTAACCTTAGCAAATAACAAATCAAAGTAAAGCTGTCAGATTTCCTACTGTTACATGTGAAATAAAATGGTGGGGATGGTCAGGAAGATGTCAATAATGCCAGGTGTCGAATCATGCATTTGAATTGTTTCTGCTAGGCCATAAAGACAGTATTGGGGCAAAACAATTTACTCGCTTTGGATGTGAATGATGGGTTGACAGTGAGCAATGATGGCATCTTTGAGGACTGAGTGATATAATGGTAATATATGCCCTATAATTACATGATACTGTCATTATTCTAACAGAATGTTGTTTTCTTTCTATTGCTCTTGTGTGATCAATTCATCCATCTTTACAAATGTACTAATTGTAAATCACTTTAAGAGCATTTGCTAAATGCTGTAAATAAAAAGCAGGTTACAGGTAATTTTAAACCGACAATTATACCACTTTTAAAATTCACAGGCGAAAGCGGTACACTTCACGTCTCACTTGCTGTAAATCACTGACGTACTGTAATTAGCACTTCCAATTAGTTAATTGAGTTCCTCTCTCTCTCTCTCTCTCTCTCTCTCTCTCTCTCTCTCTCTCTCTCTCTATCTTCATACATGCATGTTTGTATTGTGTGAAGGCAAATAAGAAGAAACAAATTACTCTGAATGACTCTTTCTGGTGTTCGGTACGTGCTGTTTCTGAAACTGGTGGCCTATAAATCCACACGCCGATCGCACCCTTGTCAGTGATGACTTTGCTTCATAATTCTGCTAACACACACACACGCACGTACACGCACACACACACACACACACACACACATACACACACTCACTGCTCTAAAAACTATAACTTTATCTCTAACTATAACAAAACACGTTAGTTAGAAGTCCCTTGTGCATCTACCTAACGTTGTGCTAATACATCCCTTTTGAAAATACCAGTTGAAATACCTCTCAGTGAAACAATGTAGAATAAATACAGAAATATACAGAAAATTATTATTAATATGGTTGTTATTATTATTATTATTATTATTATTAATAGTAGTAGTTGTAGTAGTAGTAAAGTGTAACTGCACCCTAAAATGTGTTTTTTGAGATGTAAATTTAGAAATAGGACTGAAATGTGATGAGACACATCAATGCTGGTGTTAATATTGACAACATTCCCGTTTTTACAAAAATCAATATTGTATGTGCTGAAAACAGATCTACACGTCGTATCCGTTAATAATCACCCCAGGACCTGGCTGGTTTACAACAGCACATTCTGTCCGCTCATACGTCACCAAATTAAAATGTTAACGTTAATGTGGGCCCCACTCTCAACCCCTCCCCTCACTCAGCTCCTGGACACATGTCGTTTAGTGGGTGGAGTCAGGCTCAGCGCTGGGGTGCAGTTACACTTTAAGATATCGAAACCATACCGATACAGCCGTCTAAAACGCTGACACATACAGAACCGTGGGCCCACAGTATAATTGTATCCCTAGTGAATACATCCTCTTGAATGTGTTGTTCTATTCCCTTCTCACTCAGCAGAGTACAGTAGTATGGCGAGGGAAACGCTGCAGGTGCATTTGATTATCACTTATGAATCAATATGCGTGCGTGTGTGTGGTATACTGTATATGTGTACTGTACAAATGATATCTACATTTATCTTGTCTGTCTGTCTGTGCGTGTGTGTGTGTGCGTGTGTGTGTGTGATGGTGTAAACATGCAAGCAGGCTAGTTCCTTGCCAGCAGAGGCACATCAATATGAATCTGTTCCTTCTGCTGCTGACATCTAGCCAACCTTGTGCTGCTCTGCCTCTCACTTCTGCCTTCACCTCCTTAAACATGTGGTCTGTGTTCTTCCCCCTGTCTGTCTGTCTGTCTGTCTGTCTGCCTACCTATACAGTATGTCTGTGTGTCTGCCTCTCATTTTCCTGCTTAACTTCTCCTTTCAAACATGTTGTCTTTGTTCTCCTCTGTCTGTCTGTTTGTCTGTCTGTCTGTCGGCCTGCCTGCCTGCCTGCCTATACAGTATGTCTGTCTGTCTGCCTGTCTGTCTGTGTGTCTGCCTGCCTGTCTGTCTCTGTGTCTGTCTGTCTGTCTGTCTGTCTGTCTGTCTGTGTGTCTAGCCTTCATCTCTCATCGGGCTGCTTTATTTCCCCTCCTGGTCGCAGAATGTTCGGCATTAAAGTGCATGAATTATGGATGCGGGCTGACGCTTAAGGTGCCGAAGCTGCAGAAGCTGCGAGTGCAAAGGCATACGAGAGCTGCCTTCCTCTGTGCCAAGCGGTGCGTGTGCTTAGTGTGCTGCTGTTAGCTAATAATGTGATTTAAATGGGTCCAGAGGGCCACTTCATTCTCCCGGTGCATGACGGTGCAATGCATTCCAGGATGGATGTCTAGAAATAGTTTGAATATTGCATATTACTGAAACAAACAGGGCCCGCTTTTTCAGTCGCTTCGGGCATTTAATAAGCAACTGTGTGTGAGTGTGGACATGGATTAACTGTTACCCTATATCAAAATAAAGGTTGTGTAAATTGAATTAAACCGTTATAATTGTACACTATATCAAAATAAAGGTTGTGTTAATGGAATAAAACCGTTATAATTGTACATACACCCTATATCCATATAAAGGTTGTGTAAATTTAATTAAACCATTATACCTAATTGTACACTATATCAAAATAAAACTTGTGTTAATGGAATAACACCATTAAAATTGTACATAAAAAAAAATACAATATATATATTTGGGATGTGCGCGATTAGTTGGTTAAACGCTGGGACCATCTATAGTCAGCACCATAAATACTAGTTGGTTAAACGTATTATTATTATTATTTTATTTATTTTTTGAAAGTAGTGACTCAGTCAGTCTCTCCTGCCTCACAGCCAGCACATGAAACATGCAAAACAGTCTGTTAACGCTGCGAGTGAAGTTGGTAGCGCTTGATTTTAGCGAGGGAGCGGGGACAACTCTAAACAAACTGTGATGTTGCCACTTGCTCCGCTCGCAGAAGACGACTTGGTGTTGAAATTTGCAGCGTCATAGATTATCCAAATGAAACAGATATTAAAACGAATCTGGATTCACAACCTCTGATTTCGACTTAACCTTACAATATCACTGCATTTAATATCGATAAAAATTAAAAGTCAAAATTCCGCCAAATTCCTCACCGTTGGTTCATCTTTGTTTAAGTTAGGCTAAATAGCATTTTGCTAGGCTAAACTAGCTGAAGTACACTAAGCTAAACACTTTTCAGAACAGCCAATGCAGCATACATGTATAGTATCTCTCTCTCTGTCTCTCTCTCGCTCTCTCTCTCTCAAACACATACCAACCCAAGGATCATGCTCAATTGTCCACCCCCACTCCCCCATCATAGCCCTTATCTTCTAGATGTCTGATAGAGCAGCTAAATGTAACACATGGGTCCCCAATGTCACTAGCCTCGTGAGACCATTGTGATCTCTCGAGATTCAGTTTTATTTCGTCGTGAGACTCAGTCTGGAGAGCCTCTGAATCATTTTGAATGTGTCCGAGTAGCATCTGAACTTTCCAATCAGCATCGTGTTTATAGCTATACGGGCGTGGTTTAGGTGTGCCGAAAAATGACCAGATGGTTCCCAGATGGAGTTGTGACAACATTCCACCTGGCACTCACTCTTTTGAGCAGTAATCTCTCTGTGTCTTTTTCTCACTCTCGCTCTCTCTCCCCCTCTCTCTCTCTCTCTCCCTCTCTCTGTCTTTCTCTCTCTCCCCATCTCTCCATCTCTTTCTCTCTCTCTCA
>JAODUH010003051.1:0-11613 GCA_027564835.1 Typhlichthys subterraneus | reverse complement strand
ACTCAAAATACAACGTCCGCGCGCTCGAAACAACTTTATGCGTGTTAAAAATGAACATTCTGTGCGCGCGACTTTGTCTGTGTGCACGCTCGACTCAAGATTATGCTCGCTCGACTTGGTTCGTATGTGCTCAACATAAAATTCTGCAAGCACGATTTGTGAGACTATATTGACGCCATAGATAGTGTAGTAGCCGGGGTCGTGCCCAAAAAGGGGTTGTCCGATAAAAAGTGATTGTCGTCTGCATCTGCAGCTGCTTTTATCTGGCTGAAACAGTCTAAATGTGCAAATATAGGCCTAATCCTACATTTATGTCAGTGGTAATGGTACGCCTCGCAACTTCGCATGACGTGACCCATGTCGTTATGGCTATTGTTCATTTAGTTGATAGCTAGGTCTAGTGAATATAATGATTGCACGTTGACGTTTAAAGTAACACCCAAAGCATGGACTAGCGGCCTTTGTTTTTCAGAGGCAGACCCACAGTCATTTTTCTGGCTACGCTACAGATCTGGACATACAGCTGTTGTAGCTGTATGTGTGCATTTGTGCATTCATGTGATTGACAGGCAAGGAAGATTCTCCAGACCAATCAGGGAAATCTTTGGGTGTGGTGAATAATATAAAATCAACATAGATGCAGGGGCTATCAACCAGAGCACATGCTCTCACAGAGCATGTTACACACAGTCTCACAGATCATGTTATGCTAATAGCTGACAGATGTTTATGGCACAAATGACACTAAATGTGAAGCTCTAAGATCCTACCCACAGCACCTTTAAGGCAGCATAGCTACATAAAGCGATAGTGACCTTTTGTGTAAACCATTGCCTCTGACTTCCTTCCCTGAATATAAGATTGCAATGCTGACACACATGATACAATTCCATTCTGAATTACAAAATTGGGAATATACTTTAAGTTAAACATTAACAATTTCATTTTTCATACCAATGAGAATACATCACTAGTCAGACGTCAGCATTGTACATCAGAAGCTTTTAATTTATTTTTATTTTTTAGAAACAATGAAAGCTTGCTATGCGGTTAAAAAAAGAACCTGTCACTTACGATGGATTACTTCCTCCCAAACCCTGAGGTAAGGAAGGTATATAATAGACAGGCAAGGAACAATGAACAATCAGACGAGAACAAAACAGATGTCTTTTTGTTGACAGCATGTTTCCTGGCGTGCTGTGGGTTACGTAGGTGGGTGAGTGACATGGAGTGACGAGATGAGTTGGGGGCCGGATGAGGGTGGGACCTATGAGTGGAACATGGGCTGGTGATTGCAGGGCTGGAGGTGCCACAGAGCTGCTGTCACTTTGGCTGGTCTCAATGGCACATAGCAGGGCGCTCCCAGCCAGAGATATACCGTAGCTGTTTAAAAGGCCACCGGAAAGGTGACCAGGGAAGCTTTATCATTTGAAATGTCTTCCTGGACCAGATATAAGGTTGCTTGGCTCATCTTGTATTTCTGGTGAGTATGCTTTCAGATGAAAGAGATTTGAGACGTGCTACTAATGAATGATTTATGACTCATAACTAGATCAGATGGATAACTTTGAATCAGATGATGCCTACACCTGGGAGGACTCTGAATGAGAAACCTAACGCATACAACCAACCATTTTTTTCTTATTACAGTTTGACTTGAAAATGTTTGGAGTGTTCACTCAACGGAGTGTAACGTGTTTAACAGGTCTGCAGTGGGTAGCTCTTAAACTGCTCGGGCAAGTACACACAAAGCCCCAGGTAGACAGACAGCAATATAATAGAGTAGGATGTAAACAAAGGCAGGAGTAGAGCGACAGCGTCTCAACCCTGGGTACCATAATGGTGAGTATGTGCCACCAGGCCCTGAGCTTCCTGGGAAGGAGGAGGAGGAGGTGGAGAGGAAGCTTAGCTCTCCTGGGGCCGGTGAAGGCAACATAATGCAATACAGATGTCACCACTCAGAGCAATATTTTCTTCCTGTGTTCTTATGCTTTTAACTGGACCTTAAAAGGAAAGTCCAGATTTGTCTCTGTCGTAATGGCCAATGGTTGGAAGCAGTGATCCGTCATCATTATTGTCTTATTAAATGTACTGCAAGTTA
The DNA here is from genome assembly GCA_027564835.1 of Typhlichthys subterraneus. Taxonomy (NCBI): domain Eukaryota; kingdom Metazoa; phylum Chordata; class Actinopteri; order Percopsiformes; family Amblyopsidae; genus Typhlichthys; species Typhlichthys subterraneus. The sequence continues at coordinate 9,512 of JAODUH010003051.1, read as the reverse complement.
TGCAGCTCCACCACTTCTAGGTATGCTAATAAAAATTAAAAAAAAAAAAAATCTTAGAAATAAACTGAATTCCTTTTAGCATGAGAGCATTTCACACAAAATGACTAATATATGTGCATTATTGAAATAAAGTACCCCACTTAAAGGTGCGGTAAGTTATTGTAAAGTAATACGCATTCAAATTCTACAAACATTTTCTCACTGTCCGTTCTGTGTGCACACTGAAAAAGATCAGGTGTTCCTATGAACCCTGGCTCTGTAGCTGGTAACAGTGGTGTTGCATGTTACCATTACCATTAACAGTACTGACTGCACCCACATGATGAGTTCAAATATCAACCATCTTTATCCAGCATAGCTTACTATGTTCTCCATAACTTAATATATAGGGCTTTGGGGGTCTGCAGGAGGCCAGTATCTTTAATGAGCTGTGAGCCTAGTTGTGAGCAAGGGCCCGTCTCTTCTTATAGCAGCTTTCATATATAAACTACCTGCCAAAACACCATTAGCATTTGGACCTGGAGGAATTAGAGGAGTATTGTATCCTCAGCTATGTGTGGCCTTCTGGGAAAGTAATGTGAAGCGGTCTCTTAACCTTTGTCCTCTGTGACCCTGATGACCTCATGGAGTGCAGGAGATGTCTGGGTCCCACATATTCCCACAGCTGCTAGAGCCATATCTAGATAGTATCTATTCTCAGATCAAGTGGCACTGCGTTTTAAAATAGGCTGTGATTCGACATTATCAGACAGGAAACCCCACACCCCATATCTGTGACAAGCAACACAGTGGCTGGATTTGGCTAAATGAGATTGCCTGTGAACATCCCCTATTGGATTAAAAGAGGATTACTAATGAATCATTTTTGTGGAGGCAAATGTTTGGTCGTACACCAAAATGCATACCAAGATGAACTTTAGATTAGCAGGCATGCTAATGCTAATCTGGAGCTGCCTTGTTAGTATTCACTGCAGGCAAGGCAGTGTATTATAGCATACAACACAATAGATTAGCTAAACCCATGTTAGCTCTCTGGGGCTAAATCAATGTTGAGCATGTAAATGCATTAGGCTGAACGGGGATGGAGACTTCTGCATGTGGCGTATGAGTTATACTATGTCCTAATTTCAAGAGATTCTGCATTTCAAATTTGACATTCCACAAGCTACTGGCTCATAGGCAGAAGCTATTTTTTGAGTCGGAGGTCAGGAGGATTATGAGGTGAAACTGCCAAGAGGAATGGGTTGTGCCCAGGGCACACTGTCAGAGCATATTCAAACAAACAATACTTCGTGTGTCCATCAGACACTGCCACAGCTGTCCCTATCATAAAAACAGCCACATATGAGAATATGTAGCCCTGCCCGGTTAATACCGGTGATGTGTTTTGAAGAGGGCACACACATTCAAGAGTGGGAAAAACTATCCTTGTAACAAAGACAAATATCTTCTTTTGTATAACCTGTAGGATGAGGCTTTTGGATTAGAATTGAGAAAAGCCAGAATTTTGCTTAACAACTCCCCAACTGAATTTGACTTTTTGATTATATAATGTAATGAACTCATCTCGACTTCAGTAGCTGTCTCATTAGTCCCTGTCTCTTCTGCTGCATGCATATATTTGGGAAGGGGGGTGCGTTGGCATACAGTAGTTTGCTTTCAAAAGGACAAGAGGCCTTTTCTCTGTCAGCTTTGCTTAAACCTCCTGGGTGTTGTATCGAGCAGCAGTTATCTTCCTGAAAGCTTCCTTCATGTGGTTAAATCTGAATAAAAATGTCTATTGCATTCCTATAACCTCTATAGCGATCACTTATTCAAGTAGAAATGAGAGAAATGAGTCCGGAAGAGTGCAATGACACTCAAATGTGCAATTTATGGATATGTTTTTGTCGCTGGGGAAGGGAGGGTGGGGGGTTATAGTTCCACTGAGATGGGTAGTATTGCTAACAAAAACACACCTGGAATAATGTATTGACAACAACATGATGATGCAAAGACACATATCATATTACACAAGCTATAAGGGCTGCTGTGAATTATTTCACTTAGAGCTACAACATTTGCGTTCACTGTTTTCCATCTGCCTTTGAGGTCCTGATGAAAAACAAAGGGAGCATGGAAGCAATGGGGGAGGGTCGGTGCTCTCCTATCATGTCAGATCCCAGCAGGTAGAAAACAACAAGACTGCAGCAAAGCTTAAGTTTGATTACAGCTCTGCTGCTGCGTTGTGATTGTGTCAATTAAGCAAAGCATGACAAAGTCAGAAGCACAGCCCACACACGCAGGGATGTGGCTGTATTATACATCGTCGGGAGTGTATTACTCTGGGGTATTATCAAACTTAACACAACAAGCTCTATGGCAACCTCGACGAGCAGTTCTTTATTTTTCCTGCTTTCTTTCTTAGAACAGCAGCATTCGTTTCCTGTGCACTAAAGTACAGACTCTAATTACTGGATAAAACCATTCTTCCCCGTATATATTGTGTGGCGCAAATGTTTCCTAGGCAACATCAAACTGATAGGCCACAGTGCATTGCTGCCCCTGTACTGCACGTATTTAGATGATTTCATCCAGAAATAGCATTCAGCCGACCGATAATCAAAAAAGCCAGAAAAAGACCTTTGTTCATCGTTTCCATTCTGTATATCTGAGAGTAGCAGATACACTACAATGAATGTTACATTCAGACATCATATTAATAATTCAGTGAAGGATATTTGTAACTATATAAAACCTTATTTCCGCTATGTCATGGAGCCATGGTGCACTGTTGTGTCCTAGGCAACCGTGGTCCGTTGCATCTTTTCTCCTCTTGGTTGTAAACCCCAGACCGTGGCTTTGCTCCACCTACAGTGTGTGAAAGCCAATTCACCCCCCCCCCCCCCCATCTTCTTTTAAGGTATTCTATATAATATTTTATAGAATAATAGCAGCAAACAGCTATTTTAATGAAATAGTGGAACAGAGAGAGCAGAGAATTACATCGCTCTCCCTATATTTGTGTTGTAATTTGAGCTCCTCTGTACTTTGTTTTCGTAGCTTGGCTGGTCTCTCGTGTTTGTGTGACCCACAAAGCATTTATTTTGGTCTGATTCTGGTGCCCTAGTATGACATCTAGTGGCAGAAAGTCACTTTCTGCCTAGAATATCTTTTTAGCATCGTGTATTTTTAGCAGTGTATTAGAGATTCCTCACCACCTGTTCATTCAACCAGATACAGTATGTGCTATACACTATAGTATTTTCTCTGTAAATACTGCTTAAGCACTTCCGTGTGGGTAATGGCGGGCTAGGGTGTGACAGGGTGGTGGGTGGCATATGGTGGTTACTGTAGGCCACTCATCAGTTAGACATCACTGCATCTTTAAGATCTCCTCTGATTGATCTAAACTGCAGAAACTGGAGAAGATATGAGAGAAAATGGTGAAAGAGGAAATTGAATAAACCAAAGACAACTTAGTTGAAAATAACCTTTAGTGAAAGCACTCTTATTCACAACTACTGTACGCACACCAGTTGCTATTGCAAGGGCAGCCTGTGGTAACTCATTCATTGATGATGTAATGCCACAGAGGCCTTTGTGTCAATGACAGTCATTAGATCACAGCTCTAAATCTCCCAACATGAGCTCATATCTTAATGGAGCACTGCAGGGTTTCCAAGCGGTGCTCTAATGTGATCAAGATGGAATAAAACCCAATTTATTTTGATAATAGTTAGAGAAACCATCGATCATGCAATGCAATCATTATTGAGGTACAGTTATTATACATTTGTCTGTCTTTAGAGCAAAAGGATGATAGGTGTGCAATGCATAATTGCAGTAGCGTCACCTCTATATGAATTAGGAGTCTTAACTATTGCATTTAAATGCCCACTTAAAGGAATATTCAGCTATTGCAAGCTAATGGACCTTTTGCCAGAAGCGAGTAAGCCACGCCCATGGGAGGGTCTGTCGGACAGATGACCCACATGGCTCTGAGCTGACCATAACATCATAGACGACTTTGATAACATCCATACAACATTGTGTCATTAACAATAACGGGAGAAATCGGAAAACAGCAGGATGTAGCTACCTGATGTTTTTGGTTTCTACTATTTAATAAAAATAAAATAAAAATGTGTACTGCAGCGGTAATACTGGTACATCCCCAATGGCGAATGCCTATCTAGAAAAATAGACTTCCTAGTGATGATAGTTAATCCTACTGTTAAGATAAAGACAATTGTCACTTTCATTTGAGATTGTTTCATTCTCAATTCATGAGAAATATTGCTGCAAAGCCTATCAGAAGCCTATTTTGTTTTGGACGGACGACTGAGGGGAAAATACAGTACAGACAGTACAGTTAGCTACTGGTAGACTCCGACAGGCTACTGCATTCTTCTGGTTCCTATTGACAACTTTTACAAATGTAAAATGGCTACAGTATAATAAATATTAAATCTTATAACAAATGTGTTTAGCTGTCCTGTGATTCTGCATCAAAATCCATTTAGGTTTTCCGCATAGCTTCAGGAAATTTAATGATCTGTACCTGTAGGCTACATTCAGTCTGTCTGGTAGTATATCTGCTCAATGTTGTCTATACATGTCCCATAAAAAACATCCTTTCGACATTTTCACAAATATACATTTAAAATTAACAGATGTAATGGAGAGACAGTGATTCCAGTTGAAGTGATTATTGTTTGTCCGACACAGAGCGGCGCATTGCAACATTTCGGTCTTCTGATTAGATTGCCTGTCAATCACACTCTGGCAAAAGGTCCATTGTAAGCTAATACCCTTTTTGTCAAATTCACCAAATATATCCTTGCATTTTGCTATAGTTTACCATTCTCAGTGTATGTTGAATGATTAATCCGATACGTGAACAGACCTGGCTCCATAAATAGAAACACAAATGAAGTGGCGAACACCGCTCACATCCAACAAAGCCGTAGTATACGCTTTGCTTCACAATGAATTTAGATGTGTGAGCGGTGCCGCAGAGGGCAGTGGAGTGATATTGTTTTGATTTGAACAAGCGTTCTCGATAATGACTAACCCTTACAACACGTCCTGAAATAGCAGTGTTTGGTCTCCCATGTAGAAATAAAGTAATTAGCACCCTCATTAGTCCATGCTAAAAAGGAGTTGATATAACATTTACAGGTGTCAACAAAATTATCTAAACTGTATATGGATGTTTTATAGAACGTTAGAATTTGCTTTATCTTGTTATAAGTTTATATTGTTGAGATTTACTTTCAATGGAAGCTTTAGTCGTGTTTGACTAAATGTACCTATTTACTCAGGATCTTGTGAACTGTTTGTTTAACCAAACCCATGTAAGCGAGGCTACTGAGAAGCTTCACTTGATCTGTCAGTTAGTTTTAACAACCACTTGACACAAGTTATAGAAGAACTGGAGAGCATTTCTTGTTATCTTCCCCCCTCCAAATGATGCCTTGCCAGCCAATGAATCTGACACCACTGTGACTGATACCATATCTTACACTGGCTTAGCAACAAAGTGCATGTTGTGTGCTCGAGACAAACTTCACACAGATCATACAGAGAAAGTGACCAACACTATCATGCCTCTCTTTAGAACTATACTGACTAGAAAGTGGCATAAAATAATTAATGATAAAGTAGTAGTAGTAGTAGCAGTAATATACAGTATGTTTAACTGAATGCATTTGAATAAATATATTTAATTGATATATTCTAGGTTAAATTAATAATTGGTATTTCACATAATAGAAAATAAGACTATAGGACAAGTTTGTTCATAAACCTGAATTTTTCTATTTTATTGCTCTGTAGCCTAAAACCTTCAGCAAGACTCCGATCACGCCTGTGGCAGATTAAAGTGCTTTGTGGTGATTTTGTGTTTGTAGTCGTACCACAATATTTGCCTCTATTCTGTTCTTTGTGAAATGACTAGCATGCAGTCAGTCTACTTACAGTAATCTAAGCCATAGTGTACATCAGACAATACAGTACCAACAGAATGCAGTTTTATATTGACAAAACGACTAAGCATTTTGACACAACTGAGCATCATGTTTGTGAACAATGACACAATGACTTGACATTCTAATGGAAATGACATGTTCATTGACATAAAAATGTGATTTTGAGCGATATACAAAGGATTTTGACCAAGTTCCGTGTTTGCCGGAAATACATTGTGTTATGCTGTTTGAATTAATTGTTTTGAGGAAGGGACAAGCTGGTTTGCAACTTGAATCGAAAAATGTACCAAAGCGACTGAGAAATACTGTAATACTGTGCTTTTTTATTTTATTTGAAATATTATCAAGTGGATGATCATTTTAAATTATGACCAAAATAATGACAAGTTTGACTGATATAAGCAGCTTTATGTTTGGCTTGTAGTGTATGCCATATACTGCAAGGTATATTCTGTACATAGGCTATACTGTACAGACTTACATAGCCTCCATGTAAATGTGCATTCTGCTTAATCTCCAAGCTCATTACAAATCACCAGTAACTGAGCCACATCCACTAATACCATAGCAATAATAATACAAAATGACTGGAACGTTTTACATCAAACAGCAATGCACATAATATAAAATCCTCAATAAAACCTATGGAGGTAAACAGAAGCCAAGGAGGGATTTCAGTGGATGGGAATCCCTGGTTGCATTGCACATGCTGTCGTATGACAGAACATTGTAACTTTCACCAGATGCAAAGGACGAGGAGAAGAAATGCCACTTTAACAAGCCACTGGAGAGCTCTGCTGCCTGGCTTTCAGAGAAGAAGCTGATGTAAAATGCCTTTAAGGACACCAACACAAACTGGCTGCTGTGCGCCACGCTACACATCACATTGTTTTATTCAGTCTATGCGGTCCACAATAAAGGCTTTCTATATCAGCGCTGTGCTAAGATGCTACTGCCAACTTGTGCTGTCAAGAGAGTCCACAAAATCATGGCATGAAGCGGTTGAACAGTTTTAAATGAATAAATAAATAAATAACTTGGAGGATTTAAACAAAACAACATAAAAGCTTGATTTGTTGAGAGCTTTACTGAGCATGTATGGACTTTTCAAGAAAAAACTCTCAGCTGGTGCCTTCTGCTTGTAGTTACTGAAGAAACCTTCTGTAACAAATTGGATTTAAAAGTACCTGCCTATAAAGTACCACAATAGAAGTTGTTAAGCCGGAGAACAGCTCCTAAAATTTCTCAGCGAGTTCTTCATTTAAATAACAAACTTCCAACCACATGCTGGTTTTGCTTACATCGCAGAGTTCCTTTCATATGTATTATGTGACTACTACAACCATATAGGGATAAGAAGAATGCATTTAAACATTTTATTCATTAGGATTTTCACACTAATTTACATCACATTAACAAAGGCAAAATATCTCATGGCAAAAGCAGAATACAAGAAACAATTGAATGCAAGGGCTGGCAGCCTTTTACAATGGCATATTAAGGCCATATTGTGGAAAAAATATTCTGCGTTTAAAGTCACACATTTGTGAGAAAAAAATAGCTAATTTAAGAGGAAAGATCAATTGACATGCAGCATAAAACAAACCCCAGTGTGACAGAAGAGCATATTTCCCACAATGCCTCCTCAGTGGCTCTCTCTGTAATGAATGAGTTGTATGAAAGGAAAGAATAATACTGTTACAGCATCACATCATGCAGCTTTTTCACACTGACAGCAGGTAACATTCTCGACATTGTGTCTGATGACTAACTGCGGCACAGTGCTCATTGTCCCACTCACATTGACGTGTGGGTGGCAGAAGGGGGAGGGGTAGAGAAGGGTTTAACCCCAAGGCTGATTTAGGGAGAGGAGTAGAGAGGCGGTGCACACCACATGAGTCTCCTAATGAGTAGCACAACAGGAGGAATGTCATATATTGTAGCATCATGTTTACTGTGACACTAGCCACCCTAGCAGTACATAAATCAAGCACAGCTTCCTTCATTTCTTTCTCCACTCGTCTTGTGGCCTCCAGGTGGACTGACAGCTTTATCAGCAGTCATGTGAGAGAAGCTGTCAGCAGGCATAGGATGTCCACGGCCAACTAAAGCACAGGACCCCTCCCTTTCCCTCCATTCCATATGAGGACAAGAAGATGACTATCACCAGCCGACAGTCCTTCAACGTCCTGGCGGTCATCTTTCTCCTGCTGTCCACTGCAGGTCTGTCCTCATTTGTGAGCTGCCTGTCGCTCTGCGTCTGTCTCTGTTATAAGAACGTCATTTTTCAAGTAGATCGTCTGAATTGTGTTTGCCAGCTGATATTGTACTTGGGCTTTGTGTGCCCCGTACACTGGAGACGATGTTGCCCCAGATTGCTAAACTTGCAGGTTGTAAAACTGCTAAATGTATCCTAAAACTCAAAAGGTGTTAATGTAATTAACAAGATGGCTGTGTTCAAAAGACGGCCTTGTCTCAGGCCAGCCGTTTCTGGTTTAAATTGCCAATACCTCCCCCTGCCTCTTCTCTATTCAAGCCTTTACGTGTGTCATTAGAGAACTTTATGGTCTACATCCCAAAAGGTGATTTGCTTTTTTACGGGCAATTCGCCTTGCCATTACTGGCCACCTTTATTGTAGGTTTAATAAACGAATAAAGTGATAATACTATGCTTTCAGGATCACTGGCAATTGAAACAACATCTGAAATAGTGTGTTTAAATGACAATGGGTGCAGCTCCACTCAAAACATACTTTCCCAGTTGTTCACTGATGTAGGAGGCATGACTACGGTATAGACATATTGGTTTCAAACTAACTAACTACTATACAAACTATCACCAGAGCACTGTTTTCTCATTCTCCCACTGAACAGGGATACTTGTCCTTACTTCCATAAATATCTGTACTATTTAATATACAATATTTTACTATTTCTAATTATTATTTTACAATTTTCCTGGTCAATTATGAAATAAATATGCATTTAACAAGAGAGAGGTAGTAATTTGAATTGTATAGTATAGAAAGCAGCGTACATTCAAACATGGTTTTATGATTTGTATATGCTTTTATTGCATAGCCTTTTACCATTTTGAGGGCATGTTACATATTCATATGGTTAAATGTTCTTATTTAAATCTGCCAACCGACCAGCAGAAGGTAGCATTGATAGAGGGTGTCCTACTTCCACAGCTACTGTACTTGTTACTTGTTATTTACTGTGTCGGTATCAATTCAACATGAGTAGGTCATATTCTCACCTGCCTGTTTTGCAGCAGGGTTAAAGCCATCCTCACTGTTATCCCTGCGTCTAAAACACTGGCTGACACATGGTAAAGAGATAGGATGAAAGTTATACGTTATGTCTCTCAGTGTTCGGGGAGTGGCATATTGTTGTATAGCCTCCATCCACGCATGCAAACAAAGAAACACAATTGCCTTTGCTCTGATGGCAAAACATATCTTAAAACCTGTTCATCCCTAAGTGGGTCGTGCACGTAACTTCCCCCCACTCCCCCAACTTGTGGAGTTATGGTTA
>JAODUH010003050.1:0-11614 GCA_027564835.1 Typhlichthys subterraneus | reverse complement strand
GCAGGTGTTTTCCCCAAGCGCACCAGCAGCTGCGATACAATGATTTATGCATTTCTCAGAACTCTGGCATCTCAAAATGTTACATTTAATCAAGCGCACCGAGAGCCCAGCAAATGTTAAAGATGTTCCTTATAAAGCCCTTCCAGTTTTGATCTCTTTACCATACCCATAGCTGTGGGAATAGGGGAACAAAGTGATCTTTAATCTTAATTTAAACGCATTGGAGGGGATTATGAAAGCTACATGAAATTAATCCTTGGAGAATGCCCCCGGCCCGCTGTAATACTAAACATATTTAGTTTCCTAATTGATTTTAAACCTGTTTACCCCCACCCACCTGTTGTTTGATTAGACAAATGGACGGAAGGGAAAACTTCGGCGTTAGTGGGTGTTTATACAGAAGTTTCTCTAAGTTTGATTACATTTGCAATGGTCTCATGTACAGACTATTCTCATGTTTTATGAAAGGGTTTGGCTGATCTATTTTGGGTTAGCACTTTGGGGACATGTAGTTATTACACCAAGATGTATGGTAATGCAAAACGTTCCCTTGGCGCTGAATGAGAGATGCTGATACGTACACGGAAATACTAAGCATTGACCAAGCATGATTGGGAGATTCCATGAGTTTGCATGGGCCTAATGCGTCCATGTTTATGCCTGTACAGGGACACGTAACTACAGTAATGTGTGTTTCGGGGGGCAGGTGGGATCTTACGGTACCTCAGCCAAATAGACCCAAAGACGGATGAGAGTAAGTGGGAATGAAAATACAGATGACAGAACTGCAGTTCGAACACACTGTTAACACACACACACATATGCACGCACACGCGCACACTTTGCATGCTCTAATTCACGTGCGCATTGGGAACGTACACGCTGTATTTCACTATATTTAACACAAGCCTGCCACAACCTGAAACCGTACCCCTCAGATGGGCAGGACACCATAGAACTGGGTGTGAATTTGAAGGGCTCCCGCTGGCAACCTCCTCTATTACAAGGCCTCAAAGGCCTGCCATACTTTCATACGTCTATCCGTCAAGAGCCTTTTCCCCCCTCTCCTTTTATAAGCATGTGTTCACTCACGTCTCCGAGTGTTAAATCAACAGTCTGGCTAGGTCTCAGGCAGCCACTTGATGGCTTGAAGCTGCTTGCCTGATTTCTCTTTCTCCGGCTGGTAGGTTTTTAAAATTCTTGAGGGAAAACACAAGGAGCGCTTTATTTAGCTCATCTCGTGAATGATGCGGCTGCTCTTGTTCTGACCTGGCGGCAGAGGCAATTCGGATGAATTTTGAATACTTTAGAATGATACGCACCGTATATAAGGACAGCTTGATTTCTTATCTTAGATGGAGCTTTAATGACGCCTTGGGGAAATTAATGATGTACTGTATGGGCCATTGGGACTGTTTAATTTCCTGGCAAAGTCTGTTTCCGATTTTAAAGGTTTTCAACCGTAATAAAATCAGACTGGGAATATTTGTTTTATGCTGTAGTTTAATATAAGCACAGTGTTATAATCATGCTATAGTAATTTATCTGGCTTGTTGGATAAAGCCCCTATACATCAGCTGATATAGTTGAATCGTTATTTAAATAGTTTCAGCTTGGATGTTTCAGTGGATGACTGTAGCCTTTGTATCAGACAGGCCGGTCGCGTTGCCGTAACACGTCTTTAAACGGCGACCTCTCATTGCTGAGCGCTGAAGACAAGGAACTCACTTTAGTTTTGGCCAGCCTCGCTGCCAATACTCCCTAAATATGCGGCGTTCATTGAGCTGTAATGATTTTAACAGGCAGACTGTCAAGCGCGTGTCATCTCTTTTGACAGTAGGCCTTTTCCCTGCGGACAGGACTTTCCTTAACTTTCCATCCCTATGTGATATCGTGAGCGGGGCCTCACTATGTGCTGTGTTCATGCACACTTTGTCTTAGCTGGGAATCATTCTACTGCGCTGAACCTCTGAATACATAGTTCAGTGCCAATGAGAATGCATATTTACCTTTTTTATTTTTTTATTTTTCTTGGCGTAAAGTACAGTGCTGGACGAAAAGGACATTTCCCACAGCGGGCCTGTATTCCATGGAAATAATACATTTTCAGTTTGGCCAAGCCTGTTCCGGCTATGGAACCCAGCAGAATCCATGTGAAATAATGCACCTACTGTGCCGTAGTTTTACGAAACTCTCGCGCATTCGCGTTTTTGTTTATTTGTTGAAGCCATTTGACTGGCCCCCCAGGACGCGCCTCATCAGTCAGTGTGTAGGTGAAGCAGAGCAGGTAATGTGGAGATTATACCCGAGGGAAGCCGCTCAGCGCCGGCCAGTCAGGTCAATCACAGCCCATTACTGGAGCTGTTCATCTGTGAAGTGTTAAGGCTACTTAGGCCACTCTCACAGGGCTTATAGTATGGCTGCAGTGTGAGGAGGACGCAGGGCATGGGGCACTGGGGGATAGCACCATAGGGCTAAAGCAAGGCTCAGAGGCTGAGGCAGGAGGATGGGGAGAGAGAGGGGGGGTTGATTGGAGTGTGTCTCCACATTCCCTTGATATTCACCCCTGGCACCTCTTTACAGTGCCATTATAAAATCCCTCCTGCTGGAAGTCATGCAAGTTAATTATGTGTGAGATAAAGTGAGGTTTAGGACAGTGTAATGACAACGGTGGGCGCAGAAGTTAAGGGAGAGAGAAGGCAGTTTATGAAACAGTGGTGTGTGTGTGTGGTGGGAGGTGGGGGGGGGGAGGGTTGAAAGGAGGGAGCAGGAGGGCCTTTGAGTGTGGAGAGCGGTCACTGCGGGTCACTGCTGCTTCTCATCTCCAAAGTTTACGTCTAGGTGGAGCAGGGAGGGCCAGAGATAATAGTCACTTTTCACCGTGTGAAACGAGGGCCAATGCGAGCTCACAAGATTCATCAAGACAATCTCCACAGACCTAATGACTCCCTTTTAACGGCTACAAGACAGTCCTTTATCACGGCCCAGTGTAAACTACTGCTCGGCAGCCCGGAGAGGCTTGAGTCTCCTCGGACTGGAAACGAATGTGATGGCTTTCATCATTGGGAAACGAATTTGGAGCATTTCACTTATCTTGAGTTATTATTTTCTAAACAAATTGTGGCAGTGTTTCACAGAACCCCCCGCCCGCTACGATGGGCAACGTCTCCCCCTTTCAATCATTGCGCTTGGCACTTTTAAATGGCGCTGCATCTCCGTTTCTTCTCCGCTCCATTTCTTTCTCTCTCTCTCATCTTTTGATGAGGGGAAGGAGGGTTGCCCTTGGCTACCGAACAGCTGGGAAATGGCGATCTAGCCTGTCAGCTACTGGGTGTAGTGCAAGTCCCAGGGCACCCTGATTAATTTCCCGCTAAGGTGCAATTCATTTTTAATGTTAGTCAGCGAGACGTCTCAGTGGAAGTGGCTGACGTCAGCCGCCTCAAGGGTCTCCCCACTTCTCCCACACAACCCCCACCCCAGTGCCACAGTGACGTTTGAGTTATTACAGTGAGTAATTATAAATTAAGCTCTTTGGTGAACTTGCCAAGCTGAATAATTTTTTAATTTAGATTTTTAAATTTTTTTTGGTGTGTTCATTTATCATTAGGAAACAACAAAGAGGGGAGTTGTGTGTGTGTGTGTGTGTGTGTGCACGTGCACTCACGTAGGGTATAGCTAGCTGTGTATTTGTGGATGTACCTGAGTGTCTGAGCTCCCTTGCACACTTCAAGCTGTTGTACATGTGCATGCTATCTGTGCCAGTGAGCGTACTAGCTGCTTAGCGAAGTGAACAGAAGTAATCCACGGGGCTGCCATGCAGATTACAAGCTTGCTTACTCTTTACCCAGTCCCGGCCTTTATCCAGCTGAGCAGCAGGGTTCAATTTAGTTAACCTTATCTAATTGAATGTTGTCAATGGATCAAAGGTCGCCCACATTCCACACAGCCAGATCAAACATCACACAGCACAATCAAAACGATTGGCTTCCCCACATCACCTAATCAGTGGCTTGTTGTGTTTTTTAGAGGGGATAATGCAAACACTCAGAAATCCAGGGCACCAACCACACGTATCCACACAGTGTTTGCAGGTTATGGGTTACTACTTGGCATATTGTTGATCTCTTTCACATGTAGTGTATATATGCACACGCCCGCACGCACACACGGGCACACGTGCACGCGCGCGCGCAAACACACACACACAAACACACACACACACAGCCATGGTAAAACCTGACCACTGCACATTTTAAAATATATAATTGTATAAATATAATGTAAATGTCCAAAATAAATGTTTATAATCTGAAATGTTCTATAAACATTAAAATGCATATATAATTTATTACAAAAAGTTAAAATGTAGAAATAGTCAAAAGCTGAGAAAGCAGTCTGGTCTCTTTTTTCGTTTTTCTGCGGCTGTCTATATACTGTGTGTGTGTGTGTATGTATGTATATTATCTTATTTTATAACAAAAATGTGTTATAAATGTTATAATACATTTTAGTATATTATATAAGGATTTGAATTGCAAGACATAGTTTCCCACTCTGGTAGACTTTCTTCTGATGCATCATTAGCTATTAACGGAAAGTTAACCTCTTTACTGTTTAACCGTTGGTAAAGCTTTCTACAGTAAATCTCCCATATTCGTTTGATGCCTCATGACGCAAACGTGTTTGTGACACTGTCTGTGGTTCAGATCCACTATTTCCATCTCTCGTGCCTGCCCATCTTTTGCTGACGGAGGGGGAACATTAATTTGTGGTGGCTCCCTGTTTATTACACGCCGTCGTTCATCAGTGTCTGTCTGTCTGTCTGTGAGCGCCGCTCATCCTTTATCTCCTACAGCACCGTGCCGTTCCAGCCATGAGCCGGATCAACCGCCACTGCGTCATGTGACCAGCGAGCGGTTACTCATTCACAGCGTTGCCGCGACCCGTAAGTCACATACAGGGTAACCACAGCTCAGGATGCATGCTGGGATGGCACAGCAAGGGGCGGATGGCTAGTGTTCTGTGCCGGTAGCCACAGCCTGGGGGCACCCTCGCCGCTTGAGCGCTCCTTGGAAAACAACACAGTGGACTCAGGAACGGAGGGTAGGGGAGGGCAGGAGACATTTTTCACGGCTCAGTTGCAGCGATGCGACTCCCCTGGACTCTCCTGTCCACCCACGGCCCTGCCCACTCTGCGCCCCTGCCCCCTCGGGCCTGGCCTAGAGCGTGACGCTTTTTCCCAGGCTCCGGCTTGTGCACAGCAGAGAGCATGGTGTCACCGCACGGAGTGCTGCAGCAGCAGCAAGCAGGGAAAGAGCAGCCAGGGGGAATATCACAGCTCACAGGGCAAAGCACACAGGCAGCCAAGGGCAGGAGCGGTGGAAGGCTCTTTGATACTGATGTGGGGGATTATTGCTGGAGCAGTTAGTTAAGCTGCAATTAATTAAGCTAATTAAGGCGGTGGTCCGCATGGGAGGGGGGCTGGGGAGGGGATGGGTTGGGGTAGGTTTAGGGGGGCGGTGCTGTGGTGGAAAGAGCTGCTTTCTCACAGTAAAAGGCAGGGTAATTAACAGACTCAGCCGGTAGGAACCACACAAGCAGGGTTTCATTGTGTCAGGCTCATGCCAGCATGGAATGAGACGCTTGAGACGCGCTAACGTCAAGTTCTCCCATCTCTCTTTCCCATCTCTCTCTTGCTCTCTTTCTCACGCACGCACGCACACTCAAAGGACACTCGTACCTGGCCCTTTCGGCGGTGCGGTTCTCAGGCTCGTCAACAAACACAGGTTTTAGAAACCTGCGTTCGCGTGTTTTAGAAATAGCATAATTGTATTGTACAAGTAATGTAAAACCTCTCTGCGTGGGTCATGTCATACTGTAGCTGTAAACCTACATCAGCATCCAGTCACCTTGAAGTCACACGTTGAGGAAGAACTGCTTTCATTCAGTGTCCAGCATTGGGTATGGATTTGAAATATGCGCTCATTTTAAATCCATACCCACTGTTGGACACTGCTTAAAATACCCCCACCGCCTATAACTCAGCATTGTATTTATTTATTTATCTGTGAGGCGAGAACAACATGCTCTTGATGTTACTTATAAAGGACTTCTCTTTAAACAACCCCCATATATATATATATATCATCGTTAATCTCCACTAGACATACTCATTTTTATACCAGATCACAGACTTGGATTACATTAAATACACCTGTAGTACACATTTGGGTAGGACAGCCATCAATTCCTTTGCACCACTTTTATGGAACAAATTGCAGATCCACCTTAAACTGTACACAGTATAAGGTTGTATGTGTATCGATCTCAGTATGTCTCTCCCTGTTAGAATAAAGTTTGAAGAATGACCGTACTAATAAATATATTATGTATGCATAAGAATATTGCCACCTGGCTCAGTGGGTGCTGGCTCCCTCTGTGAGCCGCTTGTGTTAAGACAAAACATTGCTACAGTCTGTCCAGCGTACAGCCCGACTTCATACAGTAGAACTGTCAAACCGAGTAGGATGACGGGCAGACAGTGAGGAATGGGGATTACGCCAAAGGCTTTGCTTTGACCTCTCACTGTTCAAAGTGCATGTCTTCTTTTCTTCTGAAGCCTCTGTGATCTGTCCCAGTGACAGACGGAGTGAAGAATGGCTTCTCCGAGCCTTTGCTCTGTCGTCACATACTTATCCCCTTATTGCTATGGCGGCCTGTGAATTCAGCACTTTGTGCTTGTTTTGTGTGTGCGGAGGCCTCATTTGTCTCCAGAGCCACCGTCAGACCTCACACGCACATCCTCTCAGACGCTTCCCAGAAGTGCACCAAGAGTCACGCTGGTATGATGAAGGGTTAACCCGCTACATAGTTAAAGTGATTGGCAGTCGAGGGTTTGAAACCACAACACACAAGGATTCAGGCTGTGTGCATGCAGACGATACGTATGTGCTACTGTGTCATATAGTAGGGCTTTGTACTGTGTGTGTGTGTGTGCACATTATGTTTTTTGTACAGTGTATGGGAAAACCATGCTGGTCAACGTTTAGTATGCCATCTTATAATACATTATATTAAATAAATATTTCAAATCCATTTTAAATAGACCTATGCCTACTGTGGGATCTGGACTGGAGCTGGAACGGCATTTTCCAACTCGCTTTCTGCCTATTTACTGTATTTCTTCTCATCATTTCTCATCTAGGACTTGTTTATGATGATGCCAGACACCCTGTTTCATATTCTGCTGCTTGGTATTCATCTTGTTTATGGCATCTTAGTTTCCACTCTTACTCATGAGCAAGGCGATGAGTGTTATAGGACAATTCTGTTGCAGTTCCATCACGTCATGCCATCTCATAAACACGCACGCACACACACACACATGCCCGCGCACGCGCACTCTACGGAGTCGCTTTCTGCCCATGCGGCTTCAACACGTCATTCAGCCAGCACCAGTTACATTGAGCAAACATTTACTTTTAACAATAAAAGTGGCCAGCGGGAGGAAGCCCCCAGCCAATATAAGTGTTTCCTCTGTCACCCTGCACTCTGTGACTGAACAGTGATGGATGGTTGTGGAGCACAGCAAGGCTGAAGAGAGACTTTCATATAAAGCCTATTAATGCCTCAGCTTGGCCTACTGGGACTGGATCGTGCGGTCGCGAAATTGGATTAAATAGTAGAAACAGCATGTCGGGATTCAGTCGACTTCTATTTGAACTCATTACACAGCTCTACGTGGATGATGTAGTTTGTATTGAATTTATAT
Source organism: Typhlichthys subterraneus (assembly GCA_027564835.1). Lineage (NCBI taxonomy): Eukaryota > Metazoa > Chordata > Actinopteri > Percopsiformes > Amblyopsidae > Typhlichthys > Typhlichthys subterraneus. The sequence goes on along the minus strand of JAODUH010003050.1, from coordinate 3,843 downwards.
CCTCGTAACACCAATGAGTCTTGCATGTACCTGAAAATTCATCCCTGTCACATTTTGGATTAAAAAAAAAAACAAAAAACATAATTTTTTCCTCTCAATCTCTGCCAAGCTTGACGTCTTGTATATTTAATACTAAAGAAATAATACATTTAGCGTTTACATTAATTTAGCATTTCATGATTCATGGTTTCCTTTCCTTGCCATAACATAACAATAAATGCAATGTTCTGCATGCATTTAAATCATTTATGTACCAACAACTATACAACTCTGTTGAAATGTTCATAAGCGAAGGAAAACTATTTATTGGAATTCTATTAGGGTACGTATCATGCTTAAAAAAAGATGAATGTTTGTTGAATATAAATCTCTGTAAATATATGTGACTCTGTTTTGGCTATTTCCTCCCAACTCACTACAGTTTGAAAGCTTGTTTAAAAGTGTAGTTTTGTCAGTTGGTCCATGTCTTCTCATAACATTTACTTGATATATTGATTTCAACTGGATTCAATTGTGTAAATTCTCTGTTTTAAATAGATTCAAGTGTCTTACTTTGTAAATGAGTATCATATATGCACATGCAGGTCTTGCTTACTTAATTTATGCTTGATGTTCATTATAGTATAGAAAATGGTGAATGCAACTTATTCATCACTGCATTTGGTGATGTGGCACCCGGTGTGTTGTTATTCACACTTATTTCTGCGTGTTTCTCTGATGCATTTATTTTGTCACCCATATTCTGATGATAGTTCCGGGATTGTTCTATTATGTCAATGCAGCTCAAGCTGAAATATACAGTACACACACACGCACACACACAAACTCTTGCTAACCTGTGGTTGTAGCACATTATTTTAACGCTGACCATGACAGTGTACCCACTAGCAGGTTTTTTTATGTATGTACAATATGTCTTTCTGTTCTGTGTGTTGGTGAAGTGTGAGCCAACCCCTGGCTTTGGTGGAAGCGGCTGTGGGGGGGGGCAGCAACAACAGTTTTCCCCCTAATGCTCTACTTGGCTTGTATTTCTCCACATGACTAATAGCTTTACATATTGTGTGCTACAGGTCTCTGTGCATATTTTGAAGCATATAACTTGAAGCAATGAAACTAATGAGACCACTTCTAAGACATACTGTAGGATAAAGACACAGATGGAGGCATTATGGGAGTTTTTGGGTTGCCTTCTTGTCTTCCACCATAAGAGAGCTTTCTGGGTTGAACGTTGCCAGTTAGAGTCCTGAGAACCAGCCCGGGAACACAACACGTACTTGCTGCAGTGTCCTTGAGCCAAGCACGCCTCTGTTTAATCTAGAGGCTGCAGGCTGAAGCAGAGAGCTGTAGGCGGAGGGGAAGAGAGCCACAGCGGGGCGTTGAGTTTTGTGATTGAGATGCTTCAGGTGGGGTCAGATCACTAACGGCCTGTGGAGATGGAAGCCTGGTAGCCTGGTTAGTGTCACCTGGTCTACCCAGGCCTCTCCACCGCTGACCTTGGGGAGAGCTTGAGCAGCCCCACCTCTGATCCTCCACAGGACGGACACACACACACACACACACACAGCTAGCAGCCTATAGCCTCGTGGGTAGCGGTGTGACCTGAGGAGTGATTTAGTGTCTCCTTCTGTCCCGCCTGGCAGCGCTCAACAGACGGAGGTAAACATGGCGGTCTCAGACCCAGAGCCTCCGTGGCAGCCCTTTGACCCCTCCAACCAGAGCAGTGTCCTCTTCAGCCCCCACCCCATCGCCCGCCCAACTTAACCCCCACGCAGCCTCCTGTCGAGTCGGCCAGGAATGTTAATGGGAGCACGTTTAGATGGGAACAGATTGCAGAGCGGAGATGACTGTGAGTAGCATACAGAGCAGGGACTGCTCAGCCCCCGGTCCCCTTTCCCTTCTTCCACGTCCCCCGGTGACAGATTCTCTGGCCCAGGGAGAGTTATGGCCCCCTGGGTGAGGAGATCACCGTTGCTCCGGTTGTCCCTGGTAACCTGAGCCCGACTGTGTCTGAATGGAAGCGGGAGGGCCCCATCAGCCCGGGTCATCTTCAGCTCTTTCTCTCTCTCTCTCTCGCTCTCTCTCTCTCTCTCTCTCTCTCTCTCTCTCTCTCTCTCTCTCTCTCTCTCTCTCTCTCTCTCTCTCTCACTCTCTCCTGTCTGCCTCACCTCTCTCGGTGTCTCTCTATCACCTGCGTCTCACTGTCTTAACCCCTGTTCTTAACCCCTGTTCACTCCAGAGACGCCGTAACCATTTTTTCCCCAAGTGTGATTGGAGAGTCAGTGCTTTGACCATTTGGAAAGGGAGATGACATTTACATTAAACACTATATTAATATATTACTGTAACCCTCTAGGCAATATTGACATATTTTTCAAAGCCAATCTAATGTAACTGTGTGCCTTTTAAACCTAACACTCTTAAAGGCAGGGTCGGTCATTCTTGCTAACTTCGAGCTCAAATCAAAACGTTATCGCGTTGCGGTCCTCCGTGGGGCGCCTCACACGTCAAAATGCATTGGGAAGCAAAGCGTAGTGCTACGGCTTTGTTGATACGAGCGGTGCTCTCCACTTTGTTTATGTTTACTATTTACGGGCTGTGTGGAAGTATCAGAAAAAAAATGTCAACACGCACAGAGAACGTAAAGCTAGCGAAATGCGTGGAAATATTTGTTGAATTTCACAGTGTTTTAGCTTACATTTAGCTGACTATACCTTTAATGTTGTCATTACATTAAAGGTATAGTATGGTACATTGTCATGTAACATGCATTTCTTTAAATACATTAGTAAACATAACTAGCTTATTTTCAAAGCAGTGTTCAAGCAAGCAGAGGGGGGGGCATTCAAGTCGGGGTCCCCCCTCCCCGCGTCCCATATTTTAGATGAATCACTGATTCCAGTTTTATCAGAAACATCAGCACTCTGTGACTCTATGTAGATGCCCTTTGCTTCTCTGGGACCTTGTCCTGTTTTCATACGCGGAGGAATAACAAGGCCAAGAGTAGCGCAGCCCAAAACCAAAAGGGTGTCATTATGTCATGAGTCATAAGCACCCTTTTTGACATCTAGATCATTTATGAGATCAGCAAGTGAGAGACACAGGGTGCGTGTGTGCGTGCACACGTGTGTGTTTGTGTAGGAGAGTGAAATACATGCTCATTACTGGAATTAATAAGGGAAACATTTTACTCTGAAATATGAGCTGGTGTTTTGAAAGCTGCGGCTAATGCGTGTTTCTACCCATGGAGCATATTAGTGTAATCACCATTCTCACTGAACAAACTGTCTGGGCGTGGAGGGAGGGAGAGCCGGGAGAAATAGGCTCACTCCAGTGGGGCTTCTGCTCACCCAAGGTTGCCGGCTCGGCTCCAGGGCCTTGGGCCTGTTTGGCCCCCTTGTCAGCTCCCTGGGTTGACAGCAGGTTCTGCCTGGCCTGTCCAGGAGGAGAAGCGGTGAATGTCTCTGACACGCCAAGGCTGTGTGTGTGTGTGTGTGTGTGTGTGTGTGTGTCCATAGACACATGTGCATTTGCATATATGCCACATGGGTGTGTGTGTGTGTGTTCCACACGTGTGCCTCCACATCCACAGGCGCGATAGGTAGGACTTGTTGACTGAAGCCAGCGCCTGTGAAGGCCCGGGGCCACAGCCAAGGCTCTGGAGGCTCTGGTGTCAAGATGCTGCTGATAACATGTCCGGCACTTTCCGACGTGCGGAGAGAGGAGGAGGATGAGGAGGGGGGGGTCAACCTTACATTAGGGAGCAGACTGGTCAGCCACTAGCAGGCAGCTAATCTATGTGATTGAGGGCCAGATAAAGGGGAGGGGGGGGGGGGGGGACACATT
>JAODUH010003049.1:0-11614 GCA_027564835.1 Typhlichthys subterraneus | reverse complement strand
TCCCGCTCCAATGTCCCCTCACTCGCGAACAAGACCCCGAGGTACTTGAACTCCTTCACTTGGGGTAAGGACTCAAATTTAAATATTTGGCAGCACATTTCAAATTTCCTTAATAGTACTTAATACTACAAATGTGCGTTTTAATTACAATGTGAACTGCAGCATAGGTTCAGTTAACCAATAGGCTATCAGGACTGCATTTAAAACATTGCTTAAACTGCTGTGCGACTCTTATGCCTCTGAGACAGTGATTCCTCCTGACATTGTTGACAGTGATAATACAATCAGAGAAGACGTGTGTTTTTTTTTTATTCCTATAATGGGACATACATAATCTCAGGCAGTCTTCCATTGTCATGCACCGCCAATAGCCTAGAATTCTAATGCTCGGGCACCAACTGGAATATCAACAGAGAAACAACCTAAGTGCGCGCACATACAGTAGACACACACATACACACACACACACACACTCACACACGCGCACACACGCACACACACACTCGCACACGCGCGCACACACACGCACGCACACACACATGCACACACACATGCACACACACACACACACAAGTGGTGTGCTGGTCTGCAGCATCAAGTTTGAAGCACTCTCTCCCTTGGGTTTTTCTTGTGTAGTAAGAGCAGATACTTTGGAAGAGAAATGTCTTTCGATTCATGCATTCAGCAGCTTCACTGTCAGGAGGTTGAAAGGTCCAGTGCATCAGCACAATGGGGGAAAATAGTGATAGTTCTGAATCAATAAAACCCTCAGCATCATATCCATGTATATGCAGGAGCTCGCATTATTAATTAATACTGATGTAGGGTCTCTAAAAGACCCATATTCCTTTGAGGTATTTAGAAATCTGATTTAAAACAATTGGTTATTGAAGAATGCATAGCAGATTAAGTCTTGCTTGGTCGAGCGCTAAACAAGGGAATTGATGCAGACATAAGACCTTCCTTGACACTGAAAAAGGAAGGGCTTAAACACTTCAGTGGAGTTGGACTAGAGCCAATTCAGTCATTCACCATTAACATCTGCATTGTATAGTTTGGTTCACAAATGATTAGTTCATTATGATGGAATATTTTAAGTGAGCCAAATTATCTAATGCACTTCCAAACACCAACCTTTCCCCCTTCCCCCCCACATTTGCCAGCACAGCAAATCTTGGTCCCTCACAAGGCAAAGTGGGAGCTAAACCTCCAAACACAGTAATACGGTTACTAAGTAAACATATTTATCCAGAATAGCTGGTACAGTAGTTTCTGCCATCTCCACTGTGATACAATGGAATGTCAGAATTTGCAATGATGTAACTATTAGGTTCTAAACGTTTTTTTTTTTGTTTTTTTTTAAACAAGAACAAATTCTTTATTTTAAGTTAATGGGGCGAATGGAGTAAGATATGTTGTTATTCTTTCTGTTTTATATTTTGTTACACTTGCATTCTGCATGTAATGTGTGTATGCCGTTGTAAAAATATAGTAGCCTATTATTTCAATTAAACATCATTTGCTCCCCTAAGGGGACATTATGACATTTTATCTTTCTGTGAGTAACAAGATGAACAAAGTATTTGCCTGCACAGTATATTAAAATAAAATATTAAAAAGATAAACAAAAATGCTAGGCATGGCTTCAACAGCCTGCCCACATTAAACAAGACCCGTTATCACTTGATGTAAAACCGAGAATGTATGCTTGACCAGTGATTCATGCAGTGACCTGATAAGTTACCGGTACTCTAGAGTCTAGCGTAATTGAATGGTAATGGTGCACTCAGCACAAACAAAAGTTGTCTTTACACTTAGAGCAGAGTTTTATGTCCAACAACATTTGGACATAATCGGAAAGAACAAATACACACCAATCTTATATGACTCTTTCGGTATTAACAATATAGTGATTTGAGCACTTTATTATGAAATAATTAATTGTAGTGTTAATTACTAAACCTTTATGGGCACTACCAGAGCTTTCTCTGGGAATTAGCCATTATGATTATTAGTATGCAGTATGTAATATTACCGCAATGCTCCTAATCAATTAATCTGAAGTTCTGATAGACATATGGGCCTGTTGGGGATGGTACCCAGGAACTTTTCATATGGTCGTCTAGTATCCATAACCGCGAAGAATAACATACCTTTGAAATACAATACAATGTTAAAGATATGCGTGCTTTATGCATGACCTCAAAGCACTGGCATAAGACCTGGAGTTGGTCCTTAGATAACTTTTAGTTTATTTTAACAAAAAATCTTAATCTTAATCAAACCGTATCAACAGAATAACAGATAAGGACTCAGACCTTTGCACCCCAGTCTGTATTATAATATATTTAATTGTTTAATGCCGCACTCTCTACCCCAGACCTAAATATTTTTCCCTCAGTATAGTGGCTTTTAAACAATGTTACATAATGTTAAATAAAAACAATTTGCCTATAGCTCTCTTAACCTCTGACATACTGTAGATTTTAGTAAAGGCATTATGAAAAAAAACTCCCTTACAAGACAGAGAAAATGGGACAGTGTTAGGACTTATGATTTATAATTGTCACAGAACTTTTTGTCTAGTCCACAAGGTGAATTAATAAAACCGGTGTCAGAGATACCATCTGTTGAAGCAGCTGCTCGGCTCCCACATATAGTCAGTCCATATTAGCAGCACTCAGAACCCGACACTTAAATTAGCATCCCATTACATTTCATATGTCCCAAATAATTATATAACAAAATTGTGCTCTAGATTTATGTTTGTAGCCATAAAAGTGTCTTCTGTAGCATGAGCATTTTTAGACCCTTTTTAGGGTGCTCAATCGCCGCTAAAAACATGGAAATATCAAAATATCACACATTGTAGGCCAATATGCGATGTATTTAATGTGAATAGAATGGAGTTTAGTAAATAATTGAAATGTTTTCATTTATCATCGATGTGCATATTCCAAACAAAAATTTAGGGTAAATGCTTGATACCCTTATTGCATTAGGCCTATTATTCCATTACAGGTATATTTTGTGAAAATGTTTTATTTTCCTTTACATATATATAGACATTTCCACCAGAAATTGGTGCATAAAAGGCACAAATACGTGCATATAAATTCACCAGAATGCAGCAAATAAAGTGCTTGACTCTCAAATGCTTAATGTATCCTCTCACTAATGTTTAAACAAGAGCTACGCCAATGCAATAATAATAGGTTTACATAAGGTGGGGATGGTTGTGACTCCACTTTGTTTTTGGCTTTGTAATGATCTCTATTGCATTTGTTGTTGTTTGTTTGTGATAGAAAATAAATAAAATATTTGATCACACTTTTAATTATATATAATGTTTTTGCATACACAGAAAATATGTGTTCAAAGTACGTGTTCATTTACAAGTCAGAATCTATAGTGGAGTACAATTGTGTTAGTGTAATTTTCCACATGGGCTTATATGGCTCACAAAAGACAGATTTCATGATGGTTGGAGGCAAATAATTGTTTCATTCTATGCATAATGCATGACACCTTATATGAAACTACACTGCCTAGAACTGCGAGTTATGTAGGCTATTGCAACAGTGCTAGAGTTGACAAACATAAATGGGTTTGTGTTTAATATACATTTGAAAAAAAGCCTTTTTTATTTCCATTTCCTTGTTCAAGATTCATAACTGTTGAGCTGAACAGAAAATAAGATCAAAACTGTTTTATTAAAAGGTGCAATCTGATTTTATTTCATGGCCGTTAGAAAAACAACACAGTTGTGGTTTCAAACACGAGGATGCAAGCAAGCCCTCCCTCACTGGAAGCCTCAGCATGTGGATGTGGTGCCATCCACTCACCCAAATCTCATCACCTTCTTGACATTCCCCGAACCACACAGTTTCCAAAAGCTTTCAAACAAAGCAAGAGAGACTGCAGTAGCAAATGCAGGTGCATTTCTTGTTTTGAGGGGGCGCTATATGAAGAGATGGACAACATGTCAGATTGTCCCATTAAGAAGGAAGCAAGCAGATGAGAGAAATACTGTAATCTGCTATACTAGTCCTTAACCTTTCATTAAATAATACCATAATAGCCTACATGGCTGGTGACAAGCTCCATCACAATGCCACATCTGTGCATTATGGAGTCAATATATATGTATGAATATCAGTATTTTATGAAGTGTGACATTTTCTATTGTTAGTGGCGATGTAGCTGGTTATCATTCAAAGCAATCCTGTATGAATATGAATGAAGATGAATAATTCAGATGAATGCGGTGTCTTATTTCCCTATCGTTGACTTTGTTGACAACGTTAACCGCTGGAGTAAAAATTAATAAAGAAAAAGTCAGTCACCAAACACAGAATTCAAAATCTGGCCAATGAGGCCTGTGCAGCAAGCTGTTTGCATGGTGGATTATACCTGGCATTAGCAGCTACTGTTGCAAAATAGGCTATGCGGAAAGCTGCCGTCTTGGATGAAATACTCTCCAGAGTGCACGTCATATGGTCAGCATCATTCATAATTCGGGACGTCATTCGTGCTGGAAAAGATAAACGCAAAGAAATGTCAAAGTAGTCCCCCCCTCCCTTATTCTTTCACAAAGGCTTGTCAATCAACAGGCCTGTCAAAGGAGCTCTTCGCTTCACAGCATATGGGGAATATAAAGGCAATACACATGGAATGTGAAGGAAACATGTCTAACCAGCATCAGCTTCTATAACATCAGGGCAAATTCCCCTGTTCACATAAATGACATTCTATTTCCCTGCCTACAATTTATCACACTTACTGTACACATGCAGGCACACATGGACACGACTAAATTGATAGTCCACACAGATAGAACACAATCAACCCTTACTATAAACATACAAATTATAAGGAAAGATGGAAAGAAACTGAGAATATGAAAGGCCTAATTTAACGCTACACTATATATTTACATAGAAAATAATTATTTGATGATATATTAATGTTACAAATATAATAGGCCTATATAGGACCTTTAAGACATTTATGCTCTGTTAATTAAAAACGGAAAGTCCTTTGACAAATATACTATATGTACAAAGACTGCAAAAATAAAACATGGACAAAACATTGTTTTCAAGTGGGAAATTATACATACCTCTGTCAAATGTTGGTTTTTCATAGCTGGTAAGGGGTATCATTATTGAACTTTTGAGAATAGTCTTGCAACCCCTGTTGTGTTCAAGACTATTGTTGTAATGCTGTAGTGTTATAACACCATTTGTCACATAATACAAAGTAGACACCACAACCTTGTTATGTCATCATTAAAATTCACAGAAAGTGTCTTTAGTTGTTTTCTCATCTGTGTATCTGGTCAAGTATAACCATACAAAGAAAAACAAGCTGGGTTGCAATCAATTTCAAGTTTGTTGTACAACATTCAGATTAGCATATTATATCTCCACTATCCAAGATAACATTGTGATGCTAATGCTCTAGAAACAGATGGAAACATATTCGCTGTCAGACACCTGATATAGACCAAAGCTCTTCCCACATATACACATCCCAAAATCCTCATAAACATATATAAACAGACAATCATATACATATTTGTTTATATTACATATGTTAAGTATCAACAAACAGCTGACAACATAACAATGATGAAGCTAATTTCATCATTATTTTACAGCCTAAAATGTTTATTTTATGATCTTATTTCATTGTCCTAGTATGTTTTCATAGTAATATATGTTCTCACATAGACTAATCATTTAAGTCTATGCAAAACACATTCATCTGGTAACTTGTTGTACAGTGATCGTGACTCTGATGCACTGTAGATGAATATATGTTATGCTTTATAAGATAAGAGAGAGGAGAGGAAGAGAGAAATCCCATCTGTATTGATAAAAATCCACACACACACACACACTCTCACGTGCAGGCAAAAAAAAATCTGAGACACATGGTAGTCTACTAGGGGTGTAGATAGATGTTTGGCTCTGTGTGTTGCCCGTGTTCGCATTCTTCAAAACTGCGGACCGAATGGAACTTGTATTTGCTACCCAATCTAACCAAATGTTGAAAAAGAATAGTGTTTCTGTGTGGATGTCAGCAAACTGAGGGATTTAGCTATGCACTTCTGTCCTGCCACCGTGCAAATTATCCTTTCAAAATATCTCAATGTGTTTTTGTTTTCTTACCTGTGATGTTTGTTGCAACGTTCTGTAAAATACAAAACTAACATGAAAGGGATACTGAAAAATGACTAGCATATTTGTCATGGCTACACAAAACAAAAGCAGTGCATGAAAAGGCACTCTGGACAGATCAAACATTGCAAGTTTCTACACCTAGTATGAAACCTGCGGTTGATAGGCCTGCAAAGGAAGAACTAATTGGTCACCTATCTATTCCACACAGACAATAATACAAACCTTTTATGACTGTCAATCTCTGTCCGGGTCTTAAACGGTTTTGATTTGAGTGTTCACAGTTTGTGGAAAGCAAAGCATATAATTACCAAGCTGCATTAATACATGATATATTGGACATTGGTTTCTACAGTACTTATAGCTAAATGTAATGATACAATAATAACTAATTCTGTGATTAGAAAGTATAGAATTCAAGTTAAACCTGATATTGATCTCAGTTATGATGATTAATTGTTATCACAACATGTAGAAAGGATTTATGAATGGCATTTAAAATGTAAGCAGAACTAACAGCTTATCCCCACTAGGCGATGTCACACATGTTGATCAAAGGGCACTAAATAATTAAAGGATCATACATACTTTGCTGCAGATGCAGATGCTGAGGGAACTGACACTAAAACCTTTGTGCAAATGCACCTCGTTATTCAACATACTGTATGCTCTTTGTGTGCTTCCACATTTCTCTTCCTTGGAAGGAGAAAAATGCCTCGATGGATTTCTTTAACCAAAACGCTGCCATTAGAGCTACTTATGGCTAATTATGTTAGTTAAGAGTATGTCTTAAGACATTTCATTAACAGAAGACAATGATCATAGCAGTAAAATGCCTTTTTAAATACAGGCATTCAGTTACTCACATTTGTTAAGAACTTCTAAATTGATTAAATGGGCAGTGTGTTTAAGCTATTTAAGTAGGCTATAATCGATGTGATCACATGCTCCTTTATATCAAAGGCTTCAGCAATTAGCTATTCACAGCACCATTTGACTCCATGGACTTTGTCTGTTTCCTGTTGTAGATTATTTAAAGCATTTAAATTAAAGTCGATGAGGGATACAACAGTACAGTAGTTCCTTTTCAAGTAAAGAATGCCAGATGTATCCCCATTTACATTGACGGGCCTATAGAGAGTCTCTGAATGTTACATACACTTTCCTTTTAACTGGCATAATCTAGTTAAATTCTAGTCCACCTTAAAGCTTTACATGCCAAAGAAATATTTATCTGTTCAATGCACAAGCCCATAGTTGTTGTTGAAAGGCCTGCCCTTTGAGAAATCTGTCTGTAATATATTGGAACTATCTTATGGAAATACATAAAGAGAAGAATATATTCTCATTGAATTCTGTCGTTGCATTTATTCTGTCCATGTGAAATGTGAATAAGTTTTGTATGCAATTAATGAGTTTCAGTTAATTGTATACAAAACTTGCAGCCTTGATTCCATTAATAGGAAAAACAAAGTTGTGCAGACCGCACCACACAACACTATTCCAGCCTTTGCAATGTGACAAATTGCTTCTTTATTGTGTCAAACACATGTAGTACAAAGTCAATGCTCGACTAATGTTAAACTTACAGGTTTTCTACAAAAGATGGTCATTGTGAAAAACCATGATTTTCTTGTTATTTTCCTACTTTGGTGACATCAACGTTTCCATTTGGCAGTCAAAGTAGTGTTTTTGATATGTATATTTTCTTAAATGATCCTATTTGTTTCATTATGTTAAGGTTTCATTAGCTGCAATTATGTTACAAGAGAACTTTTGTAATAATTGCCTGCAATTATTAAAGACTGCCCTCATTAGCATTTAGTTTGTTTCATGATTTAAATGTGTCTTGTAATCTGCCGTATGAGATCTGTGTTGTGCTACCTGCAATAGGGATGATAATGACAGACTAACAAGACATAATTGTACCTACTAATCATTCGACAATCATATACCATAAATCATGTATTCATTATGATATCCTGTAGCATATAAACAACAGCAATGTTAAACTAAGTAGTGTTAGCATCATTTGTTCTGGGTTGAAACCTCAACTGCACAATTGCATTGAAAATGCACAAGATTGAATAACCATGTACATGACACAAGGTTAAGATGCTCAATCTTCTAAAGACAAATGCTTCTGACTGTAGAAGCAGAGCTATTTCCCCAGTTGTTCCTGTCAAAATAAAACATTTCACATTTAACAGAGCTCACAATTTAAGGTTATATAGGGCTAGGTGAGAAATCTCAGGTCCCCATGAAATGTAGTAATGCTAGGGATGACTCCTCATGAATGATACAGTAGCATGGATTTATAAAAACATGCTCATTTTGTTTAAAAAACCTGCTAGAAATTATTTAATCTATTATGTTTGAGTCTGCATGTTTGCTGTGGGCTATATGCACTAGAACTACAGTAGATTAACATTTACAGAGCATGCCAACTTTAATTACGTGTTAGTATGATAAATGTTACTGCTTCAGGTGTATTATTACTCACCACAGCAAATGCACTGATTGCATTGTGAATCTTGAGGGGCTAGGGTTGTCACCTCACTTATTTCTTCAGGCACTTGAAGAATCCCATTAAATGTTGTTTGACTGCCATCTGCTGTTGATTATTTGAACAAGTTACTTCATGCATTCTCTCATTTGGCCACCAGAGGAGGCATACACCTTGTTCAAATATTGCATTATGTAAAGTCTGAAATAGCGGGACATAACTTGTTTATAACAGCTGTTGTCATAAAATCTTGATATGTTTGTAACGAACTAGATAACAGTATCTTCAGGTTCCTTTATTTCAAAGATAACACTTAAAGAATTGTAGTTAATATTAGACTGATAACATAGGCTAGTATCAGACTGATAAGCCTGTTCTGTGTTAATGCTTGCCATTGGACAGACTGAATGAATTATTGGAGGTATGAATAAATACATTTTGATTAGTATTTGCCATAACAGTAATCAAAAAACTATTATCAGTATAGGCCAGATGATATTGCCTGAGCCAATAAGAAGGCCATGTGGCATACACACAATGTTTGAGGTTGATCTAACTTTCAGGCAATCATGTGACTCTTTAGGTCTCATCTGGACTTTGGAATAAACATTTTCGAGTATAGTGACAAAAACTACAGCTGAATCTTACATTGAAAACATTTCTGTCATTGTCTAAAATTGTATATTCATGTTATTTGATATCACATGGGCTACTGTTTTTGTTTTGAACCTTAAGCCACTTATGCGTTCAGTGCGTTTTGAGTTTCAAACCAAAACAATAATGCTTTTATAATGTTATTTCAGCCCAATAGAAATTGTAGCATATCTGTGATTTCTGATATGTTTTCTCTTTTCAGATACTGTATTGAATTTGAACAGTCAGAAAAAAATAGTTGCAATTTGCAGGATTTGAAAACCACATATTTTTTTGCTAGAATTTATTCTGACATACTTCATCCATTCTTTTCAAAGGCTTACTCTGAATTTAACAGTCCACAATTTACTCTGTTCGAAATGTTGTTTTGAACAGGGTCAACTTGAAAACAGCACATTTGTTATTACTAATTGCCACCATAATTCTCTTTTGCTGTTGCTCTTATGTGGTACCCCTGTGTTAAATATTAGGCCAGAGGTCTTCAACAGGGAAGGAGGGTACCCCTATGGGTCCTCAGAGGTACTGCAGGGGTCCTCCAAATAATTGAATCCTAAACTTATTTTCTTCCAAAAATGTAAATGTCAGAAAATTATGGAGGACCAGGACTGCCATAATAAAAAATAAATAAATAACTATATGAAAGTATAAATAAATAAATACAAGTATAAATAATTAAATAAATATAAAAATAATTGAAAAAAAAAAAAATGTTGTATTTCTGTATTTTTACATGTATTTATTTATTTATTTGTGCATTTCTACATTTATTTATTTAATTATTTTTACATACGTTTATTTATTCTTACATTGATTTATTTATACATTATTTTATGTATTTATTTATTTCCGTATTTCAACATTTATTTATTTTTACATATATTTATTTATTCTTAAATTTATTTATTTATACATTATTTTATGTATTTATTTATTTATTTATTTCCGTATTTCAACATTTATTTATTTATTTTTACATAGATTTATTTATTCTTAACAGATTTATTTTTCCTCAGATCAATTATAAGCTCTCTGGTCTTATCCACGTTAAGGGATAGATAGTTATTTTGACACCACACAGCTAAGCTATTCATCTCACCTCTGTATGCTGTTTCGTCGTTGTCTGTAATAAGTCCTATAATAGTAGTATCGTCTGCAAATTTTACTATTTGATGGATATTTAGCCACACAGTCATAAGTATACAAACTATAAAGCAGCGGACTTAGGCAGCAACCTTGAGGGGCGCCAGTGTTCAGAACTAAAGCGGTAGAATAATTAGTACCAACTTTTACTGTCTGGATTCTGCCTGTGAGGATGTCCTGTATCCACCTGCAGATCGAATTGCATAGGCCAAGATCAGTCAGTTTCGATATCAGAAAAGATGGTCTAATTGTGTTAAAAGCACTGCTGTAATCAACAAACAACATTCTAACATATGCATTTTTCCTCTCCAGATGCCTCAATGTGGTATATGTAAAGCCAACGAGACAGCATCATCCACAGACCTGTTAGACCTATATGCAAATTGTAATGGGTCAATATTCACAGATAAGTTATTAGTTATGTACCCATTACAAGTTGTTCGAAGCACCTCATGATTACTGACGTAATGGCTATAGGTCTAAAATCATTAAGACAAGATGCTCGAGACGTCTTGGGCACAGGCACAATTACAGATTTTTTGAAACATGTTGGAACCACACAGAGACAGTGACAAATTAAAAATGTCTGTGAAAACAGAGGAAAGTTGACCACAGCACGCTTTAAGAACCCGAGGTGAAATGTCATCTGGACCTGCTGCTTTCCTTACTTTGACCATTCTGAACGTCCTATACACCTCAGACTCCCTCAACTGATGAAAAGGCTCCAAGAGATTGTTAGCAGAAGAAGTTTGATTCTGAGCTGGTGTCCCCTCAAAGTCTTCAAATATAGCATAAAAGGTATTAAGCTCATCTGGAAAGGAGGCGGAGATATTAGTAGGACCTCGTAGTCTCGGTTTATATCCAGTAACAGCTTGGAGTCCCTCACTTAATCCAGATAGATTTTAATAAACGATGTGTCCCTTATGTTTACTCTGCATCTACCCAGGCCAGCATGTTGGTCACCACCCGGCTGTCGGCGCTGGACCGCATCCCAGAGAAGGATGTGAGCCGCTACGTCCAGATCTGCGGCTTCGGCGACCCCGATCGGCAGTGGGCGTACTTCATGAGCCGCCTGCTGCTGGCGGACGAGGCGTGCCTGAAGAACGCGGTGGCCCAGGGCCTCATCGAG
>JAODUH010003048.1:0-11615 GCA_027564835.1 Typhlichthys subterraneus | reverse complement strand
CACATATTTGCAAATATGTGAGGGGTGTACTCACTTTTGTGAGATACTGTATATATATATATATATATATATATATACTGTATATATATATACACACACACACACATATATACAGACACACACACATATATATATATACACATATATGTGTGTGTGTATATATATGTGTGTATATATATATATACACACACACACACACACATATTGTACTGCAGATTATATAAATATATAGAAATCGTGGCTGAGACAAGCGTGAATTATCACATAATTTCACTAGCCCATCAAACATCTGGTGCTATAATATACTGTATGCACTGTGTGAGAGTGCTCCATTTAGGCCTAATACAGCATGACATACATTATGAGGGGTTAGCGAAGCGCCGACCTCAAGGATGATCAGAAGCTACAGTGACCCTGGGCTGCTACTTCCTCTCAGACAACAAGCCTGAATGCCGCAAAACGCAGCATTCCAATGCAAACGTCCCACTGCTCTAACCAGTTATATTAAAAGCGTTATATAATACTGCAAAAGGGTTTGGGGAACAGCCAGCCCACAGGGAAGCAGGTGCGAAGGGGTCTGTTCGAGATGTATTCAGATGAGCCGAGGGAACAGACAGCACATCGACAGGATCCTGCACAACTGGATCACTGACTGAAGGCAAATATCTGCTAATTACATAAAGAGAAAGAAAGCAATTAGAACCCTGCTCCCCCTGGAACATTTCAACTGCCGAGGTGTAGAGGGAGGGAAAACACAGAGCAGCTGCAGCATTACAGCACAGTAGGTCCAATCTCATAGCGCACCAGTATGCTGCGATCCTGGCTACATGGCAAGATGACGTTGAGACACATTGTGTGTGAGGCTGAGAAGTGGAAGAGCCTTAAGATGTGGAAAGCTAAACATGAATGCTAAAAAAAAAAAAAAAAAACTAAATAAATAAAAAGCCAATCCAAGATGTAGGTCGATTTGCAATAAATCAAATAAAGATCTACAAACATCTGCAAATGCTAATCCATTCAATTGCATTGGGGTTCATTTGGAACATCATATTACAATGTTAAAAATACATTTGCACTACTTTGTTATAACCCAGGCTGGTAGACACGTTGTACAGCAGTACAGTCTTGCTGCCAGGCTGTAGGTGCTTTCACAATTTGTTCTGCTCCCGTTTGCCAAGCGATTCAACCACCATCACCAAGCTCTTTCTATATGAGTATGGTTTTGAGTCATTCCTCTAATTACATCTTTGTGCAGATCATATCTGATCCAATCTGGATTTCTCTTAATTTTCCTTTTAGTCTCAAGCTTGAATGGCAATGAGATGTATCATTAAAATTAATTGGATGGTCCCGTGCTCTTGCAGAAATAGAGTGCGAAACATTCCAGAATAGCACGGATCATTTGGTTTGATAAATATTACCGGGCTACAGTGTAGAAGAAGCCGTCAAATATGATATAAGTGCTTTTCAAAAAGGTGATTAAATTATTTGAGTGCCTGGGTGTGTCTCTGACGGAGACAATAAGAAAGAAAGACCTGGTTCTCGTGTAGCGCAAGCCAATGCAAACAGAGTGAGCTGTGTGTTTGCAGGGTGAGGGCTTTAGTCTCAAGACAAACAAGCACAACAAACTAAAGCACTGCGCCACATGTGTGAGAACCACATTATCTCATTTGTGCGAGAAGGGGTTTCAGTGGCGCACAAATTCTTTATCTCCGTCCAATATTTGTCGAGCGGGATGGGACAGTGGCGGGTTGACGGGGACGCCTACCTGAGACAGTACATCTCTGTGCCCAGTGGCATAAACAATAACTCGTGTGTGCTTGTGTGGAGGGTAAAAATCATTTTGTTTTGGGGAGTGGGGATGAGAGAGGAGGCAACAGCTGCTATATTTGACTGATTGCCAATAAAAATCCATCCCATTAGTCAGAGTCCGCTGAGGAATCCTACGCTGCCTTGTTTATACACTGCACGCACATCTACTGTTGTGCGTTGTCCGTGCTCATTACGGTGCCCCTACTTTTGATATGCTCCTGTACTAATTATGCAAATGTTTCCACTTTCCTTCCAACAATAAGAGGCTAATGTGGGGCGATGCCTCAAGGCATGGTAATGACATCCTTTTCCAACTCTTAACCTTAGGTCAATTGGAGGCCACTGAGGCCAACTAAAAGAAGGTACTACGCTTGTTTAGTTGATTCCTGCACTGAGCTATGTTTAATGAGGCAACGCTTTGACTGAAACCATTCCAGGAGATAGCTCCTTTTCATTGGAAGAAGATGTCACCCATTCCAAACTACTGTAGACTGCAGCTTTTCATTTGGAAGAACCAGTAAAAAGACACACGCAAATTGTGGTGGAACACGTACTAATTTAAGATTCAAACATCTGGGGTGTGGTGTTGGCATCAGTATCATTTTAAAATACAATGGGTTTTACAGTAATGTGTAGAGCAACAGGCTATGCCAGGACACTGACGTGCTCCTGCAACATGTCCTACCAAAATAGATTCTATGCCAGCGCAAGCCTACAGTATGGGGCTGGATGTCTGACACTGCAGAGTCAATTATGTGCTATGTTTTTTGGATAAGATGTCACTAGCTCTCTACACAATATTTTAAGAATAAACTAAGAATAAAACTAGTTTAGACCTTTGAAGGATTTTGAAGTTAAGAAAAGGGTGTTTTCCACAGTGCTCTGGGCACAAACTAATCTTAATGTACTTGTTAGGACGGTGAAGATGACTCCACACGTTGCAAATGGAAATGATAATTTCCATTTGCAATGTGTGGAGTCGCGGGTTCTCATCCCCACACCCCACCCCCAACATCGGGAGACAATGCAGCGGCGTCTCAAGTGTCTTACAAAACACGGCGAGATGGCAGGGATGTTCCGCCCATTTGTCATCCCGCCCTCACGATTCGTGCATGCCGCTCGCGTGGGTTGAAAGCGGTGAGCACTGCACCCGATGACGCAGGAACAGCAATGACAGCCAGAGGATTTCCCAAACAGCAAGCCAACAGGAAGCCACCGGAGGGACGCCAGCTAATACAGATGTCATTTTCTCATAGAAAACATCAGCGTAACGGGGGCCTGCCTGCCACCCACCCAGAGGCTGAGATACCCCAACCCCCCACGCTCCCAACATCTAGTAGCTCTGTACTACTTGAGCAACTAATAAAGTGTGGAAAAAACACTGTGGCTTATCAGCTTGGGTAGAGCATCTTGTTAAACGGGACATAGAGACATTTAGCTCAGAAAAGCAAAACACAGTATATTTTGACAGGAAGATAGTATGAGATTACACTTTACTTTTCAACAGTATGTCATCCCATGACTTTTGAACCTCAGAATCAAAATGGACCCTCATATGACTACATGTCATTAACAGTATGGTTGGATTCTGAACAGAAACAACAAAATATATCGATAATATCATGAAGATCAGTCAATGCGGCTTGCCCGTAGAGCATTAGAATGTACTCCGTAAATGGAAACGAATCCAAAAGTAGATCCCTTTCTGATGAACAATCTGCTTTAAACAGACAAGAAAATCATTCAGCTCTGCACTGGTTGGCAAATGACCACAACTAAGCCCATCTACAAGGTTATTGGCTGTTCACCATAAGGGTCAGCAAATCAATGGCTAGTGCACACTAGTCTTGGACATGGGTGGGGGTAAGAGCCATTGTGTATTGCGCATCGATTGGTGTTGTGTTTTCTCATTAAAAGCCCGCTCTGCATCTCCCTGTAGTTCACAGCGAAGTATTTCATTTACAGCATTTAGCAGACACTTTTATCCAAAGCGACTTACAATTAGCACATTTGTCAATAGCTGGATAGGTCCTACACCAGAAGTTATCATAAAACAACATTGTGTTAGTATACTTACAGCAGCGTGGCTAACATTTGTACATGTTCCAAGATACATAACCTATTAACATATCATTCAATCCCCTGAATAACTGCTATAGTAACATCCTTAATACCAGCAACGTGCAGAAATAGCCAAGAGCTGATCTAATAGTAGAAACTATGCTTTTATCCTTCTCCAGTATGAGCTCTGCTCTTTGTTTTCATCTCACTTCAAACAAAACGACTTTTTCTATTCTGGGAGGAAGACCCCTTTATTTATTGGACTAGTGCTGTTTGCTAAAGGATGAATTAAGGAACTTCAGTGAGCCCGAAAAGAGACAGCATCTCAGGCTTGTAATGTGTATGTGTGCATGGGTTGTTTGGCATTATCAGTGAATACGTACCTCAACTATTGGACCCCAACAGTAAATAAAAGAAAATCCAGGTTGCATCCAATGCTATCTCTGGTGTTGTGATCTCTTAGCAATGCCTCACTGGAGCTCTTGTAACCATTGGAGTGTTGTATGTTAATAGCACTTTAATTAGCACCTTCTCACTACAGCGGATATGAATGCACTTCATTTGGGATAGCAGAGCGCACGACAGCATACAGACAATGCTTATGAGCATGGTGCATGACTGAGGCAAGGAGAAAGAATGACAGTGTGTAGATCGTACAGGGAGATGTTAGCTGTTGTAAACCTGCTCTGTGCTGATTTTACTACGTTTATCTCATTGGGACCATCTACCATTGGGCTAGATTAAATTCAATGTTAGCAGAGTGGTCTGCATTATGGGTGGGCAAAAACACTGATATCGTGACATATTGTTCATGTGATACACAATCAAACCTCAATGGTTGTAGCGTCGTCGTCAATGTAAACCAAAACAGGTTATAAAGCAGATGTTCAGCCTACAGTGGTTTGATCCAGTGGCTGAAAAGATGCACTGTCACCAAAACATTTTTGACATCTTTAGGTTTTTACTGCATTTTCTGCCATAGATAG
Organism: Typhlichthys subterraneus; assembly: GCA_027564835.1. Taxonomy (NCBI): domain Eukaryota; kingdom Metazoa; phylum Chordata; class Actinopteri; order Percopsiformes; family Amblyopsidae; genus Typhlichthys; species Typhlichthys subterraneus. The sequence goes on along the minus strand of JAODUH010003048.1, from coordinate 6,756 downwards.
CAACATCTGGTGATAGTTTGCTGTATTATGATCTCTGTTATTGCCGCTGTGTGCCATAGAACTGCACGTTAAGGAACCCAGTCACCAAATTAAATATCGCTGAACTCCCTTGAATCTCAGCCCGCTACCCCACAGATCCATCACTCGACTAAAGCAAGTGTCCAGGCACACTCCACTCTATCCATCTCTCCCCGTACTGCTGTGTGTCTTTCACCACTCTGTATGGCTCACTGGCACCGGCCTCTCATAGCCGTGGAGCTTCCATTCCCTGCGTCAACACCTGGCTCGATGGGCCCCGCCGCTCATCCGCTCATTTGTTTCACACACTTGCCCTATCCGTCTTCCTGTGTCCGTAGTAATGTCTCCCTATTTGCACCTGTGCAGCCTGACTCAATATCCCATAAACTCATTTCCTTTAATAATCAAAACATATCAATATCGTCTTTTGACTTGCTGTAGAGCTGAACTACTTGATGTGATATACAGCATAATAATACAATATTGAAAACTAACACACTAAGGGGAAAGAAAGAGGCTCCTATTAAATACACAACACTTGTTGATTTATGGAATGCTCCAAAAGAGAAAAAAATTATGAGGCAAACACACTGATTAGCTGAATTACTTTGTACCTAAAAGTCATATAGCATCATAAAATATACAGAACTTTAAATTGCATAACTTTATACTAGCTGAGCCTAGTGCATTATTTAATGATACAATTTCCAAAAAATATTACATTTCCAAATACATACTCCCACAATATGCAGCCCACTTTTCCCTGATAGGATTTCTTTGAAATGCTGTCCTTGAAATGATTTAATCTGTATTTTTCTGTAAGTATATTAAAAAGCAATTTTACATGAATAAATACAGATGTATTTTGATACTGATACAATTCATTATCAAACTATTTATTCATTCATAAGGTCGAAACTACAACATGAGTTCAGAGTGGTCTAAAGCAGAACAGAATTGCTTGGAGGAAAACTGCTTTAGTCAAATACTGCAAATAACAAGACCAGATGAATTGAAAGGGAAAACTTAAATTCGGTCTAGTGTTCCCTGCACAGGAACATTTACTTGTTTGTGCACAAATACATTGTTTTCTACATGATTTAAATAACATTTTTTAATTTGATGGCGTACACTATGAGCGGACTGAGGGCCTCATGAACGTACGTTAGCGAGCAGCGTAAAAGTAAGCACAGCCAGACTGAACATAGCGCACGCTGTGCAATTGCATTTTCTCAATCTTGCGGTGCCCGAAAGAAATGGAACAGCAGACTCATGATGCAGACCTATTTATAAATAGACTACTTGTGTATATTTATCGTCAAATCTAGAGATATCAGGGGCATACTACGCCAAAATAATTATGTTTAGGTGAATATACAATTTTAATAAAAGAAAGAAATGCGCTAACACCTGCCTTTCAGAGGCGGGGAATTTTCACAATCACTCTCTCCTTGCGCATCTCCTCCCGTATGTTTGCGACACTCCCAATCTCCCCTCGACACTCCCATGAATGCATTTGTGTGAATAGGAAAGTGGAACATGCGATGGTGTGTTCCTTCAGCAAGTAGTATAGCGCTTTAGCCATGTGCGTGCTGTTCCTACATACAGTACGATGCCATGTTTTACGCACAAAGTGCGACAAAATTACACCTAAAGCAGACACATTACATGAGGCCCTGAGTTGAAAACCAGCCGGGTCCTGGGGTGATTTTTAACAGATAGGACGTGTAGTTCAGTTTTCAGCCTATAAACTGCAGATTTTTATAAAAACTGAAATTTTGTCCCTGCCCATTTCAAGTTTGTCATATAATGCGTCACATTATACACATACAGTATAAATGTGTTTAATGGCAAACAATCTGACCTATACAAATCGTAGAAAGCCTACCATAAGATGATGTAAATTGCTTCGTATGAAATCTAAATGCTACTTATCTAAATGTTTAAAAAACCCATACAATCTTTATATAGCCAGAGATTAAAGACACAGAATACAAGAACATTAATTTCACCAAACTGTGGAAAAGGTTTCTGTGATTTGATAAAGCTCCATGTAACAGGCTGGCCTTGATTGGATATGAATGACATCAATCCACTGGGCTGTTGTCCATTTCTTTCAAAATGATCAAAGGGACTGCCAGACGGACTTCTCAATTGTATTAAGCCCCTCTACAGAGTGACATTATTGAAATCTAATAGCAGAGCCCTTTAGTCTTTAGTCTGTCGCAGCTCTTTGATGGTTCCTGACAACTTGGCTGGTGAATAAGCTCTAGGAGTGACTCTAGTGTAACAATGAGTCAAAGCTTCTAATTACAATTGTCCTCCTTGACGTCTTAAGAAGGGCCAAAGGGTCAGCTGAGCTGAGCCTCAAATGTTCACAGTTAGAATGTGTCCACGCTGCTTTATTGTCTAAATCTCAACATAGGGTTATCAACATTTTGTTAATATGGATCAAGAGGAACGCATGTGCGTCTCTCAGTGGATGTTAAATTACGATGACGAGGCTTGAGTGTGTTTGAGGTGACGGAGAGATGGAGGAGAGGCGCTATTGCTGATGAGAGGGAACAGCATCAACCTTGACCTGCGGGAGACCCCAAAGCTCTTCAGGATTGTATTTGCACGCACGCACGCCAAATTCTCCCACTGTAACATACAGAATACTAGATAATATATAATCAACCCAAAGTCATTATTTGTATTCTGAAATTAGTTTACAAGTTATTCAAATTTAGTTTTAATTTAAGGTGGTTATATAATAATTAATGAATTGGTTTACTGTGAAATGTTACATTGGGCTTGTTTGTTCAAGGACGGGTTATTGTTGGGGCATCAGAAATGTCTAACATCCCTTAAGCATCGCAGAAATTAAATGGCTGTTAAAGTGAATGTTTCCTTTATGAGCATTCTTTCCTTGAATTATTCAGTTTAAAACACGTGGCGTGAAAGCAGGCTCTTAAAGAGTTCAAACTTCTAAAAACAGCCAATGAGGGCAAGCGACCAAAATGCAGTGAATGATTTATGCCCTTCTGTGGGAATGTACAGAGTGATGTATTGCGTGAGGCTGAGCAGAGGCAAACTAACACAGCTCTTTAAGCCATCCAGATATAGGTATTGTGGACAATAGGATGAGACAGAACACAAGCAGGGCCTGTGCGCACACACACCACCACCGGAAGGCGAAGCCCGTTCACTGAGACACACATTCTCATGCAGGACGCGGCCCTCCAAAGGCGGCAGGCTCCTAGTGAATCTGTGCCTGGATTGTGGCCATGCCCTGTTAAGTTCCAAGACAATTACACGTACAACGTGCAAAAGACAATGAGGGATTCTCTTGCACGGGCTGAACACACAGGGCAGGGCTAAACACAGGAGACAGCGTGATGCACTGTACGCGTGTGATGCTTTGTCAATGAGAGTGGTGTGAAAGGGAATTAGTCTGAGAGTCGACCTGTACTTCTGGTGGGGGGACGCCTCTGTTTGATGCACCACTTCAATGAAACCAAATGGGAATAATGGTGTTCCTAACACCTCAAACTATTGATAGCTATTCAAGGCCACTGACAGCTAGTTAGGTGTCAGTAACTCTCAACAACAATGTGTGTGGGGGGGGGAAGGAGCAGACAGAGGGAGTAAAACGGTGACTTTGGTAAATGGTAAAGTCTCATTAAGAGAAATGGATAATGTAATGCATAATATGACATACAGTATCTCTGTTTACAGCTGTAGCCTGGGCAGCAGGAGGTCTCCATTTCTACATGTCAATCACACAAACACGCCCTTGGGGATAGCGGTCGCTTGCATGCACAGCACGCGTTGACCTTGCCCAACCTTCATCCCGGTGGTCCGAGACGCAGGGCTGTGTGGGGGAAGTGAGGAGCGGCGACACCAATTATGGTGTGGACGGGTGGCTCCTGCACACGTGGCAGACACAGCACAGGGAGAGGGACCCTCCCCCACATCCATCTCAACTGTCAGTGTTTCTGGCAGGACGGACCAAGATGTATCCCTAAGCACCACTCGGCTGCGTTAACGTAAAAGTGCCACATCGCTAAAGAAAGGCACCCAGGCTCCTACAGTTTGCCAATGCAAAAACAACTTAACTGCAATAAAAGATGAGCAAGCATTTAGTGGTATGTTGTGGCAGCTGTGTAATAGGTCAAATATAGGCTGGTAGATTTCCAGTAAAACGAGTGGCAACTCCGTTTCTGTTACACTACATTTACTGTCTGAGTACATCGCATGAACAGCATACAACAGCTATACAAATGAAAGTGCTCATAGAAATCCTGCAGGCCGGTGTTTCAAAGCACATGACACACCACACCAACCCAGCCCCTTTAATGTACGAGTCTATTTCTCTTTGTAGCCCCACAGTTGCATTGTACTGTGACCGACACGTCAGATTTTACAGTATATGCAATTTGTTACAGTCAATTCAAATATGGTTATGGTAAAAACTAATATATGCTATCAAGGCCTTTGTCAGCACACTGAAGTTTGTTAGTCTGCCAGAATCAATGATAAAAAGAAGCAGCCTAGAAAAAGAGATGCGGAAAACAAAGCAAAGACTCAGCAAGACTGCTTTTCATGGGGCATTTCAATCAACACACATCAAAACTATATTACATATTGAATATCTGGTTTCCATACCATTAAATAGGGGAAATATGCGCCAAGTTTAGCAACAAAGAAGAGCTCAAAAGACTGTGCTGAGATGCATGTCTCACAAGATGGCTACATCTTGGGAGACACAGTGAAGTCACGGGTTCGATAACTCCTCGCCAAGTGTCGAGGTGTCCTTGAGCAAGACATCGAACCCTAACTGCTCCTGGGGGTTGGTCGCGCCTTGCATGGCAGCAATCACCATCGGCATATGAATGTGTGTGAATGGGTGAATGTGAGGCAATACTGTACAGCGCTTTGAGTGGCCGGAAGGTTAGAAAAGCGCTATAAAAGTGCAGTCCGTTTACATGATTCAACCACGTCACCTTAGCACTTGTTTCCCACCTTGTTAGCTGCCCGTTCTACTAATCCCAGCACATTCCTTACACAGTCACAGTCGCTAGCATTGCACGGCTAACGCCAAACCTCCATGTAGTCCAATTACAATTATTAGACAGCAAACAGCTGGGCGTGGCACCAGGGAAGAGACACTTTCCCAAGTCAACAGAGCTAGCCGATATCATGTCCTGCTGTCGATCCACAGGACTGAGAAAATGGCAGCGACCGAGCAAGAGAGAGAGAGACATGCAGGAGGAGAAAAAAAGAGTGAGACAGACAGGGCCGGCGTGATGAACGAGAGTGATAGGGAAGAGATTAGATGCAGAGCTGAATGAATGAACAGATTAATGAGGTGAGAAATAGGAACACGATCTGCTCTGCCAGCAACGACACGTTCTACTCCTCCTAAATAAAATGTGGCGCCTCCAAGAATAGCAGTGCTAGCCACTGGTTATAGGGGGCTGCTATCACCGCCATCATTAACACCAGCGCTCTGTGATTCTCACGTTGCAATATGTCTGGAGAGACGTTCCTGGGAATGGGGCGGAACGCCACTCAACACGAGCAGACTCAAAGCAGCCTGTAGCAGCTACAGACCATTTTAATGCCGTTTAACGCAGTATAAATGAGCCCAGAAAAGGTCTCAAACATGCCTTCTCCTGATCGCATTAACAGTGTCTGTGATTCAAGTATTCCTGGTTACTGCTGGTTACTATATACAGTACTACTTCCAGCTAGATTAATCAACGAATATGAATACTATATATATATAATATGTGAAGTATCTGCATTCTTCATCCATCCATCCATCTTCATCTGCGTATACGTAGTCGGGTCACGGGAGAAGCAGCTCCAGCAGGGGACCCCAAACTTCTCTTTCCCGAGCCACATTAACCAGCCCTGACTGGGGGATCCCGAGGCGTTCCCAGGTTAGTGTGGGAATTTAATCTCTCCACCTAGTTCTGGGTCTTGCCTAAGGCCTCCTCCCAGCTGGACGTGCCTGGAACACCTCCCTGGGGAGGCGCCAAGGTGGCAACATTACCAGATGCCTGTACCACCTCAACTGGCTCTGACACTAAGGAGCCTAAGGAGTCTCTACTCCGAGTTACTCACAGATGACTAGGCTTTTCACCCTATCTCTAAGAGAGACGCCCATTTTGTACCCGTGATCTCGTTCTTTCGGTCATGACCCACCCTTCATGACCATAGGGGAGGGTAGGATTGAAAATTGCCTGGTAGATCGGAAGCTTTGCCTTCCGGCTAAGCTCTCTTTTCGTCACAACGGTGCGGTAAAGTGAAAAGGAACCCATTCTTGAGCATCCCGAATGTCAGACTGTATCGCTGCGCTGGCTCATATCTTAAAGAAGCTACTTCAAGTTGCCACACAAGACTGATATGTTTACCTCTCGGCGTGGTCTGTTGTGTCAGAACTACACCTCCCATCAGCTGCATGCACTGTGCCAGAGCCGTGCGCCTTTGTTTCTCCCTAGCAAAGCACACACACAGTGGCCAAAAGCCCAAGCTTCCTGGCACTGTTGACATTTACACAATACAGTAGCTGCTGGAGGCTGTTCGTGAATGCGAACCTGGAGGGTAGAGTGCTGAGTAGGGTTGGGTACCGAACTCGGTACTTTTAAGAGTACCGACCGAATTACGTCGGTACTACAGAGTATCGATTGAGATTAAATCAAACGGTACCAGATTTCGGTACTTTAGCGCACTTAAAGAGAGAAACGC